>APFE030535005.1:23379-96528 GCA_000404065.3 Pinus taeda | reverse complement strand
ATAACTTATGTTATTGCAACAAAGTTACATTTGGTAGGGATTGAATTATATTGTAATCGTATAAGGCTTTGGTATTAATTCGATTATTATGGTTTTAATGCAATTAATTCACATCTATTTAACTTTGTAACCTCAATGTTATGGCACTTTTGTAAGCATAATGTATAACATGGAATTTCACATAGTTCATATTTATTTGTAGATAAAATATATATGGATTAAGGCTTCGAACTATCTCGAAGCCAGTCTCATCGTGTGCCCTCTTGTAGTCCTTTCTCTAGGTTTGCATGACATATCTATGGTCCGATATAGTTAGGTTTAGATCAACGGTGGGATTCAAAGGACGTTGGTTATAGGGTAACCACCCTCCTCCCTTGACGTTGTATGCCGCTCATGTGTTGTTTTACTTTTGTAAAATTGATCTTTGCAACTTTGTGGAAATTATGGTTCGGTTTTCCTTCGAATTTGTTCGTATGTGTGTTGGTTCGCTTAAACTACATGTAATTAGTAAAATTTAATTTTTGAGGCCTATTTCCTTTGTATTTACTCTATTATTATGCTTCTTTGTTATCTGTTTCTAAAAATGTTTGCTCTACGTTTATTGGAGTCTCTTGGCTTGATAACATGGTTTGTAGATGGGGTCTACAACCTTGTTGTACCCTTCCTAAATTAGTTTCCATGAAATTCACAGAACTTAGCGTATTATAGGAATGCTGTGAGTCTTCTCTAATATTGGTGAGTATTGAATTTACATTCCTCTTTTTATTTATAAATTTTCTCCACTTTTGTTCATGTTTTCTTATGATAAGTCTATTTATGGGGTTTTGTTCTCCCTTAAAAGTATCATTGGAGGTTACTCACAAAAAGGGCACCCAGGTAGGTAATTTATTCTCTTTAATGTTCAACGGATTCATAGTTTTCTGTATAGGAATGCACTTTAATGATATACTTCTTGTTTTTCCTTCCAAGTTCCATGACAACTTACGTGGATAGGGTTTTCTCCTAGCATTTATATCTACTTGTGTTACTATAGGGTCTATAGATAATTTTTGTATCTAGTAGTGAAATAGAAGTATTGACTCTCCTATTACTCTTGAAAAAACTATAATCTTGTTCAAATTCATTGTCCACTGGCTAACTCTCTTATCGGGGTTTGTTCATACTAATGTTATGGAGTTAGTGCATAGGTTCTTTCTAAATTTTCATTGTGTATGGAAGGATATTTATATTCACGGTACCGTATAAATTATGATTTCAACCAATAGTTATTGTTTTCTAATTTTATGATGGGTACGAAACTCATTATTTGAAATGACTACTTTTGGAATTCTTCGTTGTATTTTACGTACTCTACCACTAGCGTTAGGGTATATTTTTTACTCCTATCCAATTTTGTCTTGTTCCCTCTATTATTTGTTTTGATACTCGACTTTGAAGCATGTCTGATAGTTCTACGTGAAATTACTAATTGTAATTCTCTTCTTCAATTCGACTCTCTTCCTATAGGAGTTCTTTTATTTCATTTATAAGTTGTAATAACTTTTTATCGTTGATAGTATGTAGACTCCTAGAATAAGTATTTTTTCTTACTAAAAATGTAGAAATTGATAGCATTTTGTTCTTGTATGATTCCATAGTCAATATATTAATTCTGAGATCTCTACAATGATTTTTATAAAATAACTTCCTTTCTTTTTCTTGACAAAGGGTGATTACCTAACAAGGCACATTTATTAACTACAAATTCATATTTTTATTATATAGGTATTGTTGTAGTTTGTACTCATCACTAGGGATTATTCCTAGGCTGCTAATAACTTTAGCTTGGCCTAGGAAGCCACCCAAAATTCCTCAAAGGATGATTTCTCATCTCTTTTATTATTAACATCTATTTATTATTGTTATCATTATTTTCTTTGGGTTCTTTACATGTTATATCATAGTTTCGTCCCAGAACCCACACTTTACATATAGATACTTTGATTTCACCACGCTTCTCAGCATCTGTCATATTTCATTCTTGAACACTATAATCAAAATATAAAATTTGGACATATAACATAGTTTTCAGTCCTTATAAACAAACAACAACTTTATTTTATGAAAATATTAAAAAGACAAAAAAAAGGTTTCGTGAGTACTTTTCTATTCCTTTTTCTATCTAGCCACAAAACCAAAGGGGGGAAGAATTCTCCTCCCAGCCTATGAGAACCAGTAAAACTACATGAAACCCCCCCCTGAGCTAGATTCATATCTAGAACAATTTCAGATTAAGAACCTTCACAGGTTCATCGAAGACCGCCTCATCCCATCCAACTTTAGTTTAGGGCTTGAAATAAAGCTCCATTGGCTAACTAACTCAAGAAATCTATGTCTGGTAATGTCCTACATCCCTCTACAATGTCCTATTAGAGGTTTAGTTTTACAGTCTCACTCCTCAAGGTTGCCTCACGTAATCCATTCCCCTTTGGGCTCCCTTTTTCCCATCTAAGATGTTTGTCTCATGGGAAAGGAGGTTGGGCAAGAAACTACACCTGTACATAACTTTCTTCAATTGCTTTAGAATATGAAGCCTACTTTAGCATTACTTTTCCACGTAATTTTATGGTTCTCTTTTAAATTGTTTTATAATTAAAATTAAACATTCATGTTCATGATTTATTTAGTTACACCCTTATGACATGGTTCATAGTCTGCCAATTACATAAAATAAAGTAACTCGATGTTTACACATTTACCGAGGGGTGTTACATCTTCCCCCCTTGAGTGAAACACCGTTGTCGGTGTTTTCTAGCCTCTGGAATAGGCTAGGATATGCTTCATGCATAATTTTTTCATCGTCTTAGGAAGCCTCTTCTAAGGTAAAGTGTTATTACACATTAACCTGGCTGATAACTCACTTCATAAAAAATGTTTTTCTCTGATCAAGAATACATAGAGGTTTGACCAAGAACTCTCTGTCTCATTCGACCTACAATCACACATTAATATCATTATTGTATTCTAGCAATCATAAATCAAAATATTTTCATAAAAGTCGTTTTACCTAACCATGTTACCTGCACATCCTGCCAATGTATAATATGTCTAGGGTCATGTATGTATTTATTTAGCAAAGATACATGGAACACATTATGCGTGCATATGTGACTAGGTAAAGCCAACTGATAGGCTTCTGGAGCAATGTAGGAAAGGATTTGGAAAGGGACACAAAATCGGGGGGGGGGGGGTGGCTAACTTAGAACAACCATGACACCTTAGGGTGCATCTTTTGGATTTAACCCTCACATAAACATGTTCTCCCACCTAAAATTATGGATAGGATCTTCACCGATCTACATAAATTTTCTATGCATCTTGAGAATATTTTAAATTTGATCGACCCTTCTTCACTATGTATTCCATTTCCTTCAATACACCAGGTCACAATTTTACTTTATCTTCTGGACTATTGTAGTTCATGAGCGTCTTACACTTTCATCTATATAACACATCAAAGGGACTCATTTTCGAAAAAGCGTGATAGATATTCTTATATGCAAACTCTACCAGGGGAAGATAATCCCCTCACTTAGTGGGTTGTTGCATAACATACATTCTTAGAAAATATTCAACCATTTGGTTCACCCATTCAGTTTTATCATCCATTTGTGGATGTTAAGAAGTACTGAACTATACTTGGGTTCCTAAACCAGTGAAAAGAGCCTTCCAAACAGAAGAGGTAAACTTCATGTCCCTATTGAGGATTACCATTTTGGGTATTCCATGTAATCTAAAAATTTCCCTCTTAAAAATATCATCAATTTACAAAGATTTATAGGTTCATTACACATGAATGAAATGAGCATTTTTACTTAGCTTATCTACCACCAGCAATATAGAATCATTTTTGTTTTTTCACTTTGGTAAACTTGTAGTAAAATCTAAAATTATTATTTCCCATTTCCATTCAGGAATGGGCAGTGAGTGAAGTAGGCCCACTGGGTGTTGATGCTCAGCTTTTACTTGTTGAACTCTATGTATTTTTCCGAGTATTTAATTACCTATTTCTTAATTCTAGGCCATAAATAATCTTTCTTTTAGTTGTTATTAAATTTTGGTAATCGAGATGAGCAACGTATCGATTTCTATGATATTCATCAATAATAAGCTACTTAATAGTATGTTGACTAGGACCATATATTTGGTTCATATAAATAAATAAATAAATCATTATTAATATCATATCCCATCTTCTTTCCAGGGTTTTGTTATTTTTTACCTTGCTACCATAGGAAATTGTATCTAGTATCTTTTAGGGCTACATCTCTGATATGATAAGAAAAAATAAATTTTAGTTAACTATAAGTGATTTCATATACACAATTGAACCTTTTAATTAAAGGATCCACAAGAGATTCTCATTTGCTTTCAAATACTTTATATCAAAGTCAAATTCACTTATAAAAGTATTCCATAGTGCTTGTCTAATGTTAAGGTTAGGTTGCTTAAAGAAACTAGTCAAACTACTATGGTCAATCATTACAATAAATTTTTTCCCCAGTAAATAATGTCTCCATACTTTTAGAGCATGGACTACTATAGATAAATCTAGATTGAAAGCATAATATATTTGGTCATGTTATTTTAAATTCCAAGGTTCATAGGTCACTACTTTGCCTTCCTGCATTAACACTCCTCCTACACCTTCTTGATATGCACCAGTACAAAAAATAAGCTCCTTTTCTAGATCTGTTATCCTTAAAATAGGTGTTGTAGTTAGAAAATGTTTCAGTTGATCAAAACTTTGTTGACATTTTGTTGTCCATTTAAAAAAATTGCCTTTATTATGCAATGATTTTATGGGATAAGCCACTCTAGAAAATATTTCTATGAAATGGTGATAGTAGCTAGCTATTCCCATAAATGATTGGATTTCTGCAACATTTTTGGGGACAAGTCATTCCATGATGGTTTTAATCTTCTAAGGGTCTACTACTATCCCTTCTTGACCGATAACATGTCTCGAGTATTGTGTTTGATATTTATAGAATCCATATTTACTATATTTGGCATACAATTAATTCTCCCACAACATTTGTAATACTATTCATAAATGATTCTTATGTTCCTCCACATTCTTAGAGTAAATTAGGATGTCATCAATACAAATCAACACAAACTATTCAAGATAGGGATAAAATATGTTATTCATAAGACACATGAATGTAGCTGTGGAATTAGTATTCCCAAAAGGTAAAACCAAAAATTCATAATGTCCATAGCGAGTCCTAAAAGAAATCTTGTAGATATCCTCATCCCTTATCCTTATTTGATGGTACCCAGAACATAAGTAAATTTTTGAATATATAGTAGCACCATTGACTTGATCAAATCGATCATTAATTATTGGTAGTGGATATTTATATTTGATAGTCAATTTGTTTATTTTCCAGTAATCTATACAAAATATTAGAATGTTGTCTTTCTTCTTAACAAAAAGGATAGGGGCTCCCCAAGGTGACACAGTAGGACACATGTATTTCTTATCGAGTAATTCTTGTAATTGAATTTTCAATTATGTCAACTCTTGTATGCTCATACGGTAGGGTGTCTTGGACATAGGGGTAGCTCCTGGGATTAATTCAATAGTGAATTCTATATCTTGTTTAGGCAATAGTCCAAGAATTTCTTCCGGGATTACATCAGCAAAGTCCTGAACAATTGGCAGGTTTTCTAATGTTGTTGTTTTCTCCTTAGAATTGGTATACGCCACCTGGACTACATAAATTTGGAAGCCTTTTCTAATATATTTCCCTAAATATGAGGTTTTAATCGGCCTTAATCTCACTGGTCTTTTAATCCCTTGAATGTCTTTCCTAACACCCTCTTCACTCAAGAAAATGATAGCCTTAATCTCACAATTTATAAGATACTAATGAGCTTCCAGCCAATCCATACTAGTTAGAACATCATAGGATCCTAGTGGTAAAACATTTAAATTTACCCTTATGGGTTGACCCACCAATTCAACTAAACAATTTTCTACTTTAGCCACTGCTCTTCTTTTTTCCCGTGTGGCTAATTGAACCAACCATGGGTTCTTAAATTTAGTAGCTTATAAATGACATAATTCCACCACTTTAGGACTTACGTAAATTAGAATAGACACACTGTGATTGAAGATATTACCTTAAAATTCCATCATGGTAAGTTGGTATTCAACTTGATGGTCCTCTAATGTAGCATTAATTTTAGGTATACTTATTGCCACTTCACTTATGGTAGAAACATTATGGATGTTTGTGACATGCTCAGTTCTTCTACAATAAGCAAAGTTCTGTATATAATGTGGTCCTCCATTACCTCAACACTGTAATGGTGGCTTATTTGGTTGACTGGTTTTAGGTCTAGTTGAATGTTCTACATATTTTGGCGCATTCTGTAATTGAGGTCTTAGCTGACATTTTTCCACAATATTTCCTTGTTATTTTTTATGGGAATTTCTAGTATTTACAATTTTGATATTTTAGCATTCTATGCATTGCTATACTATTTCTTATATCCCTAGG
The DNA here is from genome assembly GCA_000404065.3 of Pinus taeda. NCBI lineage: Eukaryota > Viridiplantae > Streptophyta > Pinopsida > Pinales > Pinaceae > Pinus > Pinus taeda. The sequence continues at coordinate 89,977 of APFE030535005.1, read as the reverse complement.
TATTATTATCGTATTTCTAATTCATTTGTTGATAACGAATTGATGCTTTCCTCACAACGTCATCCGTAGTTTTAGGACTATTAAATTCTACTCATTATTTCATGTGTGCCGGCAAACTATTGCTAAATCGTTGTACCTTGGCCTTTTCTTCTTGTATATAAGGAACATACCATAGTAAGGAGGTGAACTTTCCAATGAATTCATCAATGGTCAATTGTCCCTTCCTAAGACCATGGAACACTTTTTCTTTATCATCATAGAATCACCTAGTTGGATACTCACCCCTAAAATATTTCTGGAAGTTTTCCCAGGTGATTTCTTGTTCGTCAACTCCATGTACTTCCTCCACTTATTCCCACCACATGGTTGATTTTCCCTGTAACTGTTAAATCGCTAGGCAGGTTTTCAAATTACTATCGTATTCATATATATGAAAATATTTATTCATGTTGACTAACTATGCCTCTGCTCATTATTTCGCCTCTCCTTCAAAGTTTGTGGGTTTTATTTTTCTGAATTCTCCTTGTACTTTTATTTTCCATCATTTAGCTTCTTTCCACATATTACACCCCAAAACATTTCTAGACTCTTTCTCATTTGTCTCTCTATCACCCCTTTATTCTTTTGTTTCACTTCATTTAGGTATATTGTCCTCCCTTCTCTGGTAGGACTCTGCTCTATTTCCATTATCAGGGCTTGGCATTGAACTTATATGGTTCTAATCGGTTAAGATTTTCATTATATGTTCTTGTTCACACATCATTCATTCATTATCAGCCCTTAAATTTTCCATTTCAACCCTTAATTATTGCATTGTTTCCCATAACATAACAGTGGTATTCCGAGACTCCTCCCCTAGTTGTATCGATACTTTAGGGTTGGGTCCCATAAAAGGTGTTGAATGAGGTTTTTTAGGGGATCTTATTGGCGGGGTGGTCGTTGCACCACTTTCCCTGCTCATTTTTCTTCCAATGTGCATCATACAGTGCAATTGTTTTTTATTTAATTGTTCTACCCAATTAGGCCACAATGTCGAAACATGGCTTGAATACCACCTATAACATACCTCAATTTGTTTTTTCTACTATTTATTAATTACCTACACCATGTAAGAAATTTGTCAAAGTTAGCTTTGTATATATATATATATATATATATATATATATATATATATAGAGGAGAGAGGAGAGAGAGAGAGAGAGAGAGAGAGAGAGAGAGAGAGAGAGAGAAGAGAGAGAGAGAGAGAGAGAGATTCAATTTCATTATATTATTTTAACATAGTTACATTTGGTATGGATTGCATTATATTGTCACCATATTAGACTTTAGTATTAATTTAGTTATTATGGTTTTAATGAAATTTATTTTCATCTATTTAATTATGTAAGCTTGACGATATGACACTTTGGTAAGCATAAGGTATAAGTTATAAAATGAATTTTCCCATGGCTTATATTAATTAGGATATAAAATATTTATAGATTAGGGCTTTGAACCAAATCGAACCTAATATCATGATGTACACTCTGGCATTCCTTGCTCTAGGTTTGCATGACAAATAAATGCCTTGAGATGGTTAGGTTTAGATTGATGGTTGGATTCAAAGAGGGTTACCAACCTCCTCCCCTAATTTCATATGTTGCTCATTTATTGGTTTTCCCTTTACTGAATTCGACTTTGAAACTTTGGAGAAACTAACGTTCAGTTTTCCTTCAAATTTGTTCGACTTTGTGTCGGTAAACTTGAGCTACAGGTAACTAGTAAAATATATTTGTTGAGGTCAATTTCATTTACATTTACTCTATTATTGTGCTTCCTGATTACAGGTTGTTGAAAACATTTGCTCTATTTTTACTAGAGTCCCTTGGCTCGATAACATGGTTTGCAGATGAGGTCTACAAACCTGCTATTGCCTTCCTAAGTGAGTTTCCATGGAGTTCACATGACTTAATGAATTGCGGGAATGTTGGGAGTATTCTCTACTATTGATGACACTGGAATTCACATTCCTCTTTTTACTTATAAATATTCTGGGAATTTGTTCCTATTTTCTTATCATAATCTATTTATGGGGTTTTATGTTCCTTCACAAGTATAGTTGGAGGCTACTCACAAAAAGGGAACTCTCGTAGGTAATTTCTTTCTCTTTAATTTTCATATTGTATGAATTATTGTCCAGAGACAACCCGCGATTACTAACACTAATATTATCTTTATTTATTTATATATGCCATTGTGGGTGAGAACCTTCGATGTAACTATCCACAATTATTTCAAGGATTTTGAGTTTTATGTCCAAGATTCCACTTTAATGATATACTCCTTATCTTTCCTTCTGGGTGTCGTGACAACTTAACCATCTTGGGTTTTCTCATATAGGGTTTATATTTAGTTTTGTTACTAGAGGGTCTATAGATAATTTCTATATCTAGTAGTAAAATAGAAGTATCGGCTCTCCTGTTACTATTGAGCATAATGTAACCTTGTTTAAATTAATTGGCCTTCGACAAACCCTCTTATTGAGGTTTGTTCATACTAATGTTATGGAGTTACATCATAGGTTCTTTCTGAATTCTTGGTGGGTATGAAAGGATATTTATAGTCCCGATATCATATAAAATATGATTTAAACTAATAATTATTGTTTTCTTATTTTAGAATGGGTTGGAAACTCATTACTCGAAATGACTACTTCTGGAATTCCTAGATGTATTTTGTGTACTCCACCACTGGTGTTAGGGTATATTTTTAACTCCTTTCAAATTTTTCCTTCTCCTCTCAATTATGTGTTTCAATACTCAAAGATGAAGCATGTATCTTAGTTGTGTAGGAAATTACTAATTGCAATGCTCTTTTTCAATTAAGCTCTTTTCCAATAGGACCGCTTTTACATCATTTATAAGTTGTAGTAACTTTTTTCTATTGATAGTATGAAGACTCCTAGATAGTTTCTCCCTTTGTTATAAATCATGTATTTCGTCTTACTGAAAATGTAAAAAGTTAGAGTACTTTATTCTTGTACGGTTCCATAGTCATTATATTAATTCAAAGATCTCCACAACATTTTTTTTATAGTATAAGCTTCTTTCTTTGTCTTTGAGAATGATGATTACTTAACAAGGCCATAATTGCTAATTTATAAATTTATTATATAGGTATTGTTGTAGTGTGTACTCATTGGTACTAGGGAGTGTTCGTAGGCTGCTAATAACCATATATTGGCCCACAAACTAACCCAAACTTCCTCAAAGGATGATGTTCTAGCCTCTTTTACTATTAGCCTATGTTTATCACTGTTATGATTATTTTATTTAGGTTTTGTACATGTTATATCATAGTTTTATTCTAGAACACACACTTTACATATAGATACAACAGTTTCACCATGCTTCTCAACATAAGTTAGATTTCATTCCTAAACAATATAATCATAATGTCAAATTTGGAAAACATAACACATTTTTTAGTCCTTACAAACAAACATGAGATTTCATTCACAAAAACAATAAACAATAGAAAAAGTAGGTTTCCTTAGTACTTATATGTTACTTTTTCTAGCCAGCACAAAATGACAGGGTGAATGAATTCTCCTCCCAACATACGAGAACCAGTAACACCATTGGAAATCCCCTTGAGCTAGCTTCATATCTAGAACAATTTCATGTTAAAAACCTTTATCAATTCACCCAAGGCCACATTATCCCAACTAGCTTCTAAATAGGGTTTCAAATAGAGTTCCACTGCCCATCCAGATTAAGAAATCTATGTGTGGAAGTGTCCTACCTCCCTCTACAGTGTCGTGTCAGAGGTTTAGTTTTACAGTCTCACTCCTCAAGGCTGTCTCAAGTAATGCCTCTCCCTCTTGGATCCATTTTTCCCATATGAGATGTTTTGTCTCAAGGGAAAGGAGGTTTGGCAACAAGCTACCCCTGCTAATAATTGTCTTCTAGTATTTTGGAATATGAAGCCTACTTTAGTATTAGTTTTCCCAGTAATTTTATGGCTTACTTTTAAATTATTTTATAATTAGAATTAAACGTTCATGTTCATAATTTATTCAATTAGGCCCTTCAACATGGTCTATAGTCTTCAAAGTAAATAATGTTGGACAATTGCCATTGCGAGGATGGCTAGTGCTAGCAAATGTGTTGGCATTGATAACAACAGTCATGATGGGAGATGTGTTGGAAAAGTTGGAATTATCAAATTGCTAGTGATAGAGAGAGTGTTTGCATTGATGTAAATTAGACTAGAATGGATGTTGGTTGTCGTAGACTCTTGTAGAGAATCATCATAGTAGCAAGATTACTAGTGAATCCATAAAGTGTTGGCTATGATGGTTGGGAGTGCTAAGATTTGGAGGATATTTTACCTCAAGAGGTAAGCTCTTTGAGATAACATAGTTTGTTAGTGGTCAAAAAGATATTTCCAATGATATGTGGAAGTCTGCAAATGGCCTTCTAGATCAAGAATTATAGTCAATTGAAGTTGGAATATAGAAAATCTCATTCGCTTAGGACTTAGGTAGATTTTGAGCTAAGATCGGGACTTAAGTGAGTCGGGCCTAGTCAAAGGTAGGGCCACGTAGCAAAGTTAGTAGGAGAACAAAGCTCTGACCCTAGACCCATGACCTGTGTGGGACCAACTGCTAGTCGAGCATGTGGATTATTCGGTAGTCGGCCAAGTCAGGAGAGAGGTCTAGTTGGGTCTAGCGAGAGGTCAAACCGTGCAACAAAGTTTAGTAGGAGAAAAGGCCATGACTCCTGACCCCTCACCTGTGTGGGACTTGGTATAGGCAAATAAATGGTAGAATGTGATTTTATCATAGTGATATGTTAGCAGCAATGTGGCAGATGATGTTAGTGTGACGTGGTAATACGAAGGACACATGGAAGGAAGATTTGAATTTTTTGGATAGCCCAATGGGGAAAATATAGATGACACGTGTCACCATACAAAATGTGGTCAAGATGATGTCAACATGACATAAGCTAATGATGTGGCATAACCTCAAATTTTGGGTCAAGGAGTTCTTTTGTAAAGTTTTTCCCATGTTTTTTCATTTTAGCATTGAATGAGTACAACGGGCCAAAATAGTGAAAAAGGGCCCAAGTTAGGCCTATAGGAAAATCGAGCCTCTGAGCTAGTCGGGCCTACAGGAAAGTCATGGTTTGATGGGAATGCAAGCACATATGTAGGAAGAGAAATATGACTCACAACCTCTCAATAAGCAATGAAAGGTGTGTCCATAAGTCAATTTTGTAATGTTTTTCAATGTCAAAGAATGGTCAGGTCTCCATGTCTAGTCGTGAAGTCGGAAGCAAGCATGGATGCATAACAAGCGAAGCAGGCTAACCCATGACCTTCCATCCTCCTGACCAATGTAGGAAGGTGTTCCCAGGACTTAGTTTTGCTACATTTTTGCATGTTTTGGTGACCATAAGCCTTTGGGATGAAAGAAAATAAAATATCACCAAAGATGTATGTTTAAAGGCATAGATGAGTCAACAACCTTGGAGAGAAGTCCTCCATATTTGGCGGTTATGCCAAATTAGCTATTTTCCATAATAGATTTAGGCATGCACACAAAGGAGGTATGGGTCATAATCTCTTGGGCATTGTGTACCAAATTTTCCATGGATGTAGTTGGAATAAGTCAAGCTAGAGAAGCTAATTAAATCTACACAGTAAGGTTGGTGTCACTGGAGTAACGCCAACCACGGTGATTATTGAGTCAAGGCAACAAGGATGACGGTTTTGCAGGATGATTTAAAGGGCCCGTCTTGAGTAGAAGTAAGCTACCTTTGATCTTCCATGTACAATACAAGGGATTAAATGATTAAATGAAGAAAAGAGCCTCATAACAAAATATTTGATTACAAGAAGGAGAGTAATGCCTGAGGTACGTGTTAGTCTCTGTGATGAAGTTCATAAGTATGTCCTGAGCGTTAAAGAGCCATACTATTAGTACAAGCCTAATGGAAGAGCTTCTTGATTATATAATGTTACTAAGATTTATTTCTTAGTAGGTTTAAATATACTTAGGTGGAAATTCCTTGAATTAATTGTATTGTATCCATAATTAGTGAGTGAGTGAGGCCCATTCTTTGATTTAATGTTGCAGTTGCAGACTTCAAGAAAGGTGATGCAACAAAAGGATGGAGAAGCCATGCAGAGGTACACTATGATAGTGTGAATGGAAGAGTGATGATTGATGTAGACAACATTGATCACTGTGTTTCAGTAAAACAAAGCCTAGTATTGCAGTTGAGCAATGGGGGGAAAGCAACATTTTTTCTAGTTAGCTGTGTGGAGAGCTTTGTGTGCGATTGCGTTGTTGAGGAGAGACCAAGTGTGAATGTGTTATAGAAAGAGGTTTTGTGTGCCTATGTTGCGGAGAAAAGGGTTTGCATGGGCTGGTGTTGCTGTGTGAGGATGAGAGAGTTGTGGAATAATGGAGCGCCGAGAGTAGAAGTGTGATGCTGCAATGTGGATAGAGAGTTGCATGGCATGTGTATTGGTGAATGTTGTTGTCTATAAAAATGGGTTTCTTTAGAGAGAGAAGAGGTCATAGAATGTTGTGTGGGACAAGGGAAGAGGAGAAAAAAGAGCTAAAAACAACCATAGAGGCTGCTAATTATACTAAGCAGTAAGTTTTCTTTTGAGTGTGGGTTGGAGCTTGCATATAGGAAGTTGGTGCTTCCATCTCTAGTGGGTGTCTAAGAATGATTTTGGGTTGGTGCCTCCTACAATTTGGTGTTTGCATAAATTCAACGAGCAACAATTTTGTGCTTTCAACAAATCCCTTAAGTTGTGGCTTTAGATGGTGCTTCTGGTAGGCTGATTAGTTGTCTACAAAAGGAGGGAGTTGGTACTTCCTGCTAGTGGGTGTTAGAAAATAATCAAAGGGAGTTGGTGCTTCCTATGAGTGGTGGTTGATAAGCATATTGATGTAATAAATTAGGTTCTCTTATTTTTACATCAATAAGAAAAACAAGCTTTGGTGGTTTTTCTCCTGGAAGGGTTTCCCTGTTAAACCTCCATGTCTCATATGTTTGTTGCTCAAGATGTGTATCCTTGTATTGGTTGATATCGTTGTTGGTATGGTATGTTAATGGTTTCTTTCATATAATGGATGAAAATTTTGAAATAGTAAAGATAAATTGGAATAAAAATTTAAATTAGCATTAATACCGATTTACCCCCCCCTAAGTATTACCATTGTTTCCAACAATTGGTATCAGAGCCAAGTTCCTTCAGGAATAACTTACTTCTCGAAGGTAGATCAAAGGTAAATAATGGCTAATCAATGTTGGCTAATAGGAGAAGGAATTCAAAGTATGTACTCTGGAATATTAGAATGGAAGCCTATTTAATGATTTTGGACATTGATGTATGGTGCTCCTTATTGAATGGAGAAAAGAGTGAAAAGAATAAAGAAGCCAAGGAAATAATCATGAAAGGGTTGTCTAAACCAGATGCTGAGGAAGTAAGGCACAATGATACAACAAAGGAAATGCTAGATAGATTGCAATGTCTATATGGAGAATATTGCAAAATGGCTCAAGAGAAGGTCGAAGAACCTTTTTGCTCAAGTAGTGGACCAGAACATGTAGTTGATGGTGATAAGAAGAAAAGAAGAAAAAGGAGAAGGAATCTAAAAGGAAATATGCTCAAAAGATTGAAAATATTTTTTCTTGTGAGCAAAATACTGATATTCACTCCAAGGATGGTGAAGAAGAATACTTGGATGATAGGCCATGTGGCTCAGTAGGTAAGTTATTTCTTTGTGATAAATTTAAATAAATGGATCACTCATTATCTATATGTTCATGTGAATCACTTCAGGATAGAGATAGCCATGCATCTAGTAGTAGTAATGAAGATAGACCTACTTTAGTAACAATAGAAAAAGAGGGATCCATTGAAAAATAAGAGGGATCCCAAGTGTGCTCATCCAGAGGAGAAAATAATAGTACCTGTTATCACTTAGAACTAAAAAGAACTGATATATGTAACTTTTTATCCTAGCCCAATGACAAAGGTCAGTGCTAGTCTATGCTTGTTTTATTTTATTTTTTTCCCTTAGAGTCTGAAGTTTTAAGAGGTCATGAGTCAAGTTTATTCTCATCTCCCATTGGTTCTCCTCCATCCACCACTGTTTCATAGCCACGTGTCATCTTATGTCAGTCACCGAGTCTTTTAGTAATTTTGCAGCGCATGCATACTATTAAAGTGTTTTCGCAGTGCTTTTATAGTTTAACAGTTTCGCAGCGCAAACCCTATTAGGAAATTTCACAGCGCATCATTCAAATTTAAAACTAACCGCGCTGTGAAATCATGGATTCGTACATTTCGCAGCGAATCTTTCCCGAAATGTCAAGTCCGTTAGGTGAGTCACAGGCCGTGTCTTCTCATGTCAGTTCATGTACCCCTCTTATCACATTCCACCACTCATTGCCATTATCACCAGCACTAGATCTATTGATACGCACGAATCATCATTTCCAAGAAAGACCACCGTGCATAAATCTTAATGATGGTTGTAAATCTTGCACGAATAACAAAACTGCAAGATTGCAATTTGAGAGATTTTAAACGGCAAGATTACAAGCTCAAATACAAGTATGATCAAGTGAGGCAGAAAATCATGCGCGGCTGAAAATCAAGCGAGGCAGAATTCAAATAGACGCTGAATCACAATTCAAACCAGAGCTGGTAGTCATTGTTTGCGAATCTTTGGAAAAAATCAATGGAGAAAAAAGAGCACAAATCCGGCAAATGTCTAAGGAACGAGCCTGAAGGCTTGGATATAACACTAAGGAATAAAGAGGTAGAGAAAGCATTCAAAAAAGCCAGGTGTTGGAATTTTTGCAAAAAGTTACAAGGAGGACATGCACAGGTAACCAAAGAATTTGCGCTTAATTTCACAGGCTTGAATTCAAAGGTAGCTATGATAGAATTGCAGGTCTCGCCAGAAGTAATATCCACTATGACAGAGATCCCACGAGGACAAGAGGAATGGTTTAAAAATTGTAAATTTGACATGAATCCTTGCAAGGAGTTTTTAAAGAATGAGTTTGTAAATGCAGATTTAATTAAGGCAGTGCCCAGGAGCTATGTCAAAGAATATTATGCTCATTTACTCACCTGCATACAAAAATATTTGACTTGTGAAGGAAGGTATAACAAGGTGTACTCATACCATTTTAAGCTCCTTTTGCATTTCACAGGGAAGACCTCCATTGACCTACCTTTTTATCTTTTCCGTAGTTTGAGTAAGGTGTGTGATAAGGTACAACTGAGGAAAGAGGATTTTGAAACCTCTTTGCTTCATCATGGTTTGATTAAACTACTGGTCTTAGATGAACTTCAAAGGGTAGGCAAAGATTTGAATTCATTCATTTTTATGGCTGGCTTCAAAAGCCAAACTAGCCTCAGTCCTCTACCTGCAAGAGATTTTACAATAGCAGAGCTCCAAACAGAAGCAAGAGCTAAAAGAGTTCCAAATTTACAAGCAAGAAAACAAGTGAAGCCACTCATCATTCAAGATTCACCTCAACAATCAACTAAGGAAAAATCTCATGTTAAAAAGACTGTACCTGAAACAAGCGCATCTGAAGTAGTCTCAAGGAGAAGAACAAGAAGTCAGATGGCTAAGGAAAAAGGTAAAGCTGTAGCAGTTGAAGAAAGTCCAGTTTCCAAGGGAAGTCTAAATGATTTATTACAGGCTATTGACTTTGAGGAGTCCCTACCAGTTCAAAATGAATTGATGTAGTCAGAACAAGAAGGTACCAAGAAAGCCAAAGCCTCAAAAAGGCTTAAATTTGATGAGCAAGCTGAACAATTTGTTTTTAAACCTAGAAGACCTATGACAAGGAGATTCCAGCAAGTACAGGAAGCACTGCCAAGAACAGAGGAAACAGGGGAAGACACACAACGCCAACAAAGAAAGAACACAGGCAAAGCAGTCATTACATCCAAAGAAGACAATATAGCAGACCTGAAAAGAAAATTGGAATCAGCTAAGCATGAGTTTGCCAAACTGAAGAAAGCCGCTAGAAGACATGCAGTCATACAAGCTAACTATTACAGAATTAAAACCCTATGGGAGGAGAATGCAGCTATAGAGGTGGTTGACTGTAATACGCAATTTCACACTTGGACAGTGCTGACAATCAAAGAAGCCAAGTACATCAGGATGATTAATATGCAACTGAGAGCTGGGAATAAGGTTATGAAGAAACAAATAAAAGATCTGAAGGCACAGTTAAGCCAGCTTAAAGGACCTACTAAATGAAATCACATTTCAAGTAAGATTTTGTTTTGAGATTTTGATAAGTTTGCTTGATCTCACCTTTCTGAATAAACCTAAATCCCCATTTAGTTTTTGGAAAGTCTAAAAGAAGTTTTGGCAACCAAGTACTTGATTAATAAAGGTCTCGGGTTAAAAACAATGTTTTTTAAACAACTCGGCAGTTTCGTAGCGCGCTACGAAACTGCTGAAGGTGATGATTCCAACATAAACCAACCAGTTTTGAAGCAGAAGTGGGAAAATTTTAAAGGACAGATGTATACAACGAGACATCTAAAGTTACAATAGCCAATTAGACTAAGACAAGTGGAAATAAATGGTTTGGATCAAAAGTTGCATTTTGTCATATCATAAGAAGATTAAAGCACGGATCAAACATCTTGAATGCGTTTTTCTTTTTGTTTTTAAAGACAGTGGATAACACATCATCAAATCATGTTTCAAAACAGTGGACAACACATCAATAGACGTGGCCACCGTCATGTTTTGGGAAACAAAGATCAAAGACCGACTTATGTGGAATTGAAAACCATAAAACCGAGAAGCAAGGATGGTCTCCTAATTTTTCTGAACAGTGAAGAAGATACAACATTCAAGAGCAGCGTGGAGCATTGAACACCCATCTCAGCCAAACTGAAAGAGAACCAGATGTCAAAGAAAGAGAATTATCTTAATCAAAGCCTTTATTCATGTAATATGGAGTTAGAGTCCTATTTGATTTAGATCTCTAAAAAACTCCAGTTAATAGTTTGTTGTATTTATTAAGTAGTTAGAGTTTAATAGCTGTCAGTAATAGAAGTAGTTTTCGAATTCCCCTCATGCTTGAGGAGGAATCTCAATCAGTTAGAATAAGAGCTCTATATATAGCTGAAGCAGCAATGTACTCAGGGTTGGAAATTTTATGAAATGGCTGGTATTTGGCTTATGTAAAACTCTGTTTCAGTAATACATGTTTGGCTTTACTTCTCAGGATTCATGAGGGATTTTTATGTTCAGAATATGTGATGTTGTCCTTTTCCTAATTCTTTCAGTGGTATGGATGTGTAATCACTCAGAATTCACTTGATGTGCTCTGACTTCCTGTATACATTCATAAACTGTGTGGTCCTATATGAGTTTTATGTTCTGAATATTTAAATGCTAAATGCCCTGACTTCTATGTAAGGTTGAGTTCATTGTTATATTGAGGTGTTGTTGACTCCATAAGCCCAATGGATAGTTGTTAAATGTGTTTCCACCATTCATATTTTCACAGTTGTTTTACAAGAGTTAGCCATCTTATCTATAACTAAAATCATTAACCCCTTTTGAGAGAGCCCTCTCAGGTTGAGGAGGCTAAGCCTTAGCCTAAAGTAGGTTTGAAATAGTTACTTAGAGTCAACCTGACCAGCAGCCTATCAAGATTTGATTTTGAGATAACAGTACCCTTAGTAGTGATGAAGAAGGGATACCCCTAAGACTTGTGGAAGACTCCATGGAAATAGAGCATAATTTAGATCTCTATGGTAACTCAACTAACACCTCTAGTAGGGAAGAGAAGGATCTGAATGAAAGGATATATTTTAGAAAGAATTTGATCTATACTCTAAAGGAGGTCAAGAACCTATAAGAGGAAAATCTCAAGCAAAAAGAGCAATTGAAAATTTATGATCTTGAGAATGAAAAGTTGATCACTACAATAGTTGATATAAATTCTCAACAAGAAGAGGCTAGCAGATTGAATGTGAGGTCAAACACTCAACTAAATAATGGAGAAGCTTACTGTGAGATACTAAAAAATGTAGTGGCCTCATTAACACATGACCTAGAAAGGGAAAATGAACAATTTTCTTAATATCACATTAGGGGACTTTTGAGGTCTAAAATAGGCCTCTTAAGAAAAATGTACAGCCAAAATAAAATTTATAAGAGCCAATAGGATTCAAGATGATGATGTCAACCATGGAGGATGATTCACCATTTTTGGAGTAGAAAAGTAAAAATATTAAAAAATAATAAAATAATAAAACTACTTTTTCAACTCGTATTTTTAACTTATCGCCCTGAGGTTTTATTCACATTTCAAGTGGGAGTACTCATTGGATGCAAAATTTAATTCCTTATCCAAGGAGTACCCATGTTGCATACTTTCGATGGACCCTTCTACATGAAAAATGAGAAATACATGAAAAAACGTGATTGCAATCATGTTTTTCATGTATTTCTCATTTTTTGTGTAGTACGGTCCATTGAAAGTATGCAACATGAGTACTCCTTGGATGAGGAATCATTTTTTTTCATCCAGCGAGTGTTTTCGCTAGAAATTTGAGTAAACCCATAGGGAGATAAGTTGAAAAACATAATTTTTTCTTTTTTCCCTCTAAAATTTGATGATGTAATATAATCTTGTTTTATTATTTCCACTATTATTTTATAATTTCCTTAGGAGGCCCATTTTAGACGTTAAAATTCCCCTAATGGAAGCTTGCGGAGGGAAAAAGGGCTTTGAATGAGGTGATTGTTAAGTAGGGATCCCCTTCCATTAAATCTAGTTTTTGTTTCAAAGAAAATCAAATCTCCAAGATTGCAAAGGCTAAAGGGTCAACTTCCCAAGTAAAGGAAGTTCAAGGTTCCAACAAAAATAAAGGAGAATAATTTGTTGAACTTATATAGTAGAAAGAAAAGTATTAGCAGTAGGAGCAGTAAAGGCATCAACAACATGCTAAGAAGCAACAACAAGGAGAGCAGCAAAAGAGAGCCAGGTAACAATAGAAAAGAATGAAAGGAAGTAACACAATCTACCATGGAAGGCACATGAAGCATCAACATAGGTCCTTTACCTCCTAGGGAAAATGCCTTGAAAGGAAAGGTATTTTCAACTATCAAAAGCCTTTTCGTTGGTATTGCTTCTCTTGCAATAATTTTGGGCATAAGGCCATAGACTATAGATGGCATGGAAGAAAAGGAGATGCATTGGATAGTAGCAACCTAAGAATACATAAAGAGGCTAGGAGAAGGAATGTTGGCAGTAATAGAAGGCTTGACAAAAGTGTTGTCAAAAAATAATAACTCCTCTTCCCCATTCTTAATCCAAATCGAATGCTACAGCTATGGAAACTTTGGGCATGAGCTGGTAACACGTTGTAGATATAGGAAGAAAATGCATGCTTCTCAACATATGCATGAAAATGTAGGAGATCGAGATTTGAAGACAAGAAGAAACAATGGAGTAGAGGAATAAAAGTTTGTCTTCAGTGCTCTATGTTAAAAGAACAAGATGAAAAGAGGAGGAAGAAATCAAAATAAAACTAGGAAGAATGATAGTCCTTCTCTCATAGCAAACCCATCTGTAAGGAGAAAAGGCAGCAAGAGGACTTGGGTGAAGAATGAGGATTTTAAGGAGAATATTCCTGTTATCACCCAAAAACTAATCATCTAGCCTCATTTACTAGATGGATCAAAGTATAAAATGTAAAGCCATTTTTACCCTAGTAAAATTGCTTTCACCGTGAGAAATTACCTAATAAACCACCTTCATTAAGTAATTGATAGTTAACCCCATGAAGAATAATTAAATAAATCACTATTTCTTTTATTTTATTCTAGGAATAATTAATTAAACCATTGTTTTATTATTATTCCTTGTTAAATTTGACCCAATCATGAAAAATAAACAAATAAATCATTATTTTTCTTATTTTTCTCTAAGAATAATTAATTAATTATATTCTTTGTCAAATTTGACTAAATACCTTAGGAATAATTAAATAAATCATTATTTGTTTATTATGCCTTAACTAATTCCTTGAGATGATAAATAAATCATTTATTTATTTATTATTTCTAATAAAAGTTTAAATACTTTTTCCCTCCTAAACAAATATAATAAAATCTTCGAAGTGGTAATTCCAAGAATGGGATCAATAATATTTTATTATTGCTCATTATTCGAGGATAACTCAATATTTTGTTATAAATATTAGGGTTTTCCATTCATTATTCACTTTTGATTATTTTCATTGTTGCACTCACTGTTGTAACTCTGATTATTTTCATTATCGCACACCATATTTTTGCTAGTTTTATGCATTATAGAGGAGAGAGATTCTACATAAGCTAAAGACATTTGAGGATAGCCAAGAACCCATCCCATAGACGGGGATTGGTAACATTTATCTGTTCCCTTGACAAGTGTTATTATAAAATTATTCTTTACATATCTGGTTTCCATTGGATGTTTTGGGGTTATTACTCTTTCTTTCACTGTTTAACTATGATTGCAGCATAGATCAGAATTTTGGCAGGTTTTGTTTCTATCAATGGCTGCACATCTATAATGTTTAGCAGTCATTTCTATTGTTGAGATTGTTTGTCATCCACAATCTTAACTGGGTTCTTTTCGTACATCATTGAGAAGAAAACACTACAACAAATTGGCGACTCCACTGGGTTTTATACTTCAGATCCAAAAACCTTGGTGACTTTTAGTTTTCAGCTTAGGATTTCTTCTTTTTTCAATTCTATTAATGTTTCCTAGTGTTTTAACCCTAGATCTGATAAATTTCTGACTTCCATAAGCTTTTTGGTCATTTCTGCAGGTCACAAGAACTAGCCATGGTAAAGGCAACACTTTTTTTCAGAAATTTGCAGACCGGGAGTCTCAGAGTAGAAATCACAATTTTCAGCCCAAAAAGTGTGATTTCCTCAAAAAACAGGTCAGAACCTGCGATTTCTGGGTTTTAGGGTTTTTCTTAGATTTGTTTATGGGTTTTTCTGAGAGTTCTCTGCTGGGTGTATGACCTCTATCTCATCTCACTTAGGCCTTGATCCATTCAATTTTACTCGTAGAAGTCAAATTTAGCCTCCCCTGGGGCTTCTAGTACACTTCCAGCTTTCTAGGATGCATTTAGCTAAGTGAGAAGTTTGAATTTTTGCAACACTTTCAGCCACATTTTCTAGATCTGTAACCATTTGTTTCAGATGTGATAAGATAGGTTGCTACCAACCATAGTTTCACTTTTAAACTTGTTTGGTCATTTGCCTCAGGGTCCCATCCGTTTCCCTAGGTGTTTCATCGATCTCCCTATCCTTTTGCAATGATCTTCCCCTCTGTTTTTTCTGTAGCTACACCACCTTCCAGTAGCTTAGAGTCACTTGATCCCAATCACACTGACATTTAGATCTCTTGACCATTTCAGTGTATTTTCCATTAGTTTAGCCACCAAGCAGTACAATGTTTGCAAATGCAATTTGGGTAGTGTTTAGTCAATTGTTTTGCTCTTTATTTTCTGTTATTTATTTCAGTTTATCTGCAGCAATCTTTTTTATTTTTTATAAACATGATCTGGGCTTAATCAATTAATACACTTGCACACACAAGCACACCTTAAGCAAAGGGCGCTTGGTTTACATCGTCAAGCCAAGACTTGGCATAATATATTTATCTCACCGCATTAGAGAGAGAAGATATATTGTTGATATCTCTTCACCATTTCCGTGTTTTGTGTGTCCTTTCATCATTGCATCACCAAGGCATGTGTCACGGAGACTATAAGGCCTTCACCCCTAGTTTCTACTTGGGTGTATTACCCCTCCCCATTGGGTTCGAGTTCATAGCCCTTTGAGACACCATCTCAACTCTTCTCCTGGTCCATCTAATTCCACATCTAATTCCGAGCCTCCTTCACTGCATATCATCATCATGTTTGGACCCACAACTGATGTAGAAACCCAAACTGGTGGTGTCTCCGGTGCTATACCGGTGGTCACATCAGGCGGAATAGTCTCAGGAATTGTTCCAGAAGCTCCCATGCTCCCCTTTATGGCTGGGTTAAATCTATCGGATCTTACTAGTTGATAAACAATCCCATACACCATGATGTTGGTTTGCCCCCTATGCCGACTAAGATTCCCTCGGACATCCCAAAGTTTCAGGATATTGCGGGAGAGGATCCTACCAACCATGTTCGATCCTTCCACATGCGGTGTTCGTCTAACTCCATAATCGATGACTCCATTCGTCTTCGACTCTTCCAATGCACACTCACTGGAGACACTAAAAAATGGTATGTAGACCAACCCTCCACCTCTCATTCCATTTTCATGATGCTTGCTAAAGCATTCTTATCATATTTTCAATTACCTCTTTGGTATGACACTAGTACGGAGCCCTTGACCACATTCTGTCAATCCTCCATCCCTTTCCTTTCTGACCATGTTCAAGACTGGTGTTGAATGAGGAGCACATGTCTTGCCCTGCTTTTTGAAGATTGTGTCTATCTAGATTGGTTTCTTAAGAGCCTTTTATCGCCCATTGGGAAAGTTTTCGCATCCCATTTTCCTCAGACCAAGGAATAAGCTCTCCAGACCACTTTGAGATATGATCTGATTTATGCACAATCTGGTTATGTCTATACCATCATTCCAGACCTCCCACATCCTAGAAGTTCCAATGCACTGGGGGCATCTCACGCTGTCGACGGTATCGTTGGATCCCTTTCACACTCTTCAGCATATTCTTAGCAGAGTTATGGCTATCTGCAGGTGGGCACTAGGTCCTTCAACATTTATGCCCCTCCTTCTAGCAACATGTTTCCAGGTCCCAACTCGTCTACCAAATTGTTGCTCCTTCTTATGCATATCCTGGTGCTCCATCCCATCAAGCATTAACGCTGAAGCATCCCATGCATCCTCAGCCCCAGCAGTGACCACCCCCTCAGGGCCAGGTGTTTGTGCAGTAGAGTGATACCAATCCCCAAAATTCAAAGAAAAAGAATAAGGGGAAGGGTAACAAGGGAAACCAACCTGGTGAACCCTAGGGGAACCAACCTAACACCAACAACCAGCAATATGGGAACCAACCTAACACCAACAACCAACAACAAGGGAACCAACCTAACACCAAAAACCAGCAACAGGGCAGCCAGCCCAACCAGAACATGGCTATTCATATGAGCAAGCCTTGTGCATGTTGTGGTGTACATGGCCACTATACACATGAGTGTCCTCTTTTATCGTAGATGCGCCAAATGTTAGAAGCTCAAGGAGCTTCTAGAAGTCAAAAATTGCCTCAGAATCCTGCGCCATCTCAATTGGTAGTGCTCACAAATCCTTTCCCTCAGCAAGGATTTGTTGCTGCTCAACCTCAGCCAAGTCAAGCAACCCATCCCCCCCAACCTTCTAGTTCTGGTGACTAGCAGATCCTTATGATGAACTCTGATGAGGTTAACCCGTCCAATATCAACCTACAAACTCGGTCGCGTCAATATGGCAATCCCTCCACTTTGTCAGTTATAGAGTCCAAAACCAAAGTGTCTGTTGCACCTCTTATGACACAAAATGGTCCTTTACAGATCCCTCAACCCAAATTTGAGGCCATTCCTAAGATCCCAAAAGGACCATTACGTCGTAATGCGGCTTCTAACAGAGCCGCCCATACATACAATATAGTAGACGACTTGGCACAATCACCTGCCGCCATGTCGACACTAGAAGTCCTCCAGTCGTGCCCTTCCCAAAATAAGGCTCTAATAACTTCCTTGGGTGTAGGGGATCCTTCCGACGATCGTTTGATTGTCTTTTCGATTGATACATTAGAGCACCCCCCATTACCTTCATTTGTTACTTTCCAGATACCAATTAGAGTCTGTAATGCCATCATCTCCAGATGCATTATTGACAAAGGCACATCCACCTATGTGATGTCCACTGTTGTTTGGAAACAACTCAAGTCACCTGAGTTGTCCCCCTCCACCATCACTTTGTGTGCATGGGATGGACACTCCTCCCAACCCCTTAGCATGTACCACAATTATCCAATGACCCTTGCCGGCAAGACTGTCGATGTTGATATCGAAGCCATTGATGCCACTTTGGATTACAACATCCTCTTAGGTCATAGTTACACATATGCCATGTCATCTTTCGCGTCTCCGGTGTTCCGCAAGATGTTTTCCTCCCATTAAGGGAAGATTTTTACCATTGATTAGTTGACTTACTACATGCCTGCATCTGTGACCTCCCTCGAGTCCATCACCTCATCGATGTCCGACAAAAAGTCTTCAACTCCTTGCACCAGTGTCTCACCTGGAATCTATAAGGATTCCTCATTGTTAGGTGCCTTCCCTGGTCCTCCCCCTCCCATTTCTGAACCTACTTCCATGAGTGTTTGCATGTTACAAGTGTCACAGGTTGCCCTTAAGAAACCTGGTACACCTTATCAACAGCCAGCTCCTCAGCATCCTGTTGTTGCTCTTCCAGCTGAACCCTCTGGACACACTCCCCCTGGACCTCCTCCATTTGTGGGTTCCTCTCCTATGTTCCCACCAAGAATAGTTCCACCATGTCTCAACCATCCAAGAACTATTCCGCTGGGATGCTACCCCACTGGCTAGATATCTTTCTTATTCCCCCCTCCATGAAATTTTTCCATACCTATCATGACTTCACTGGTCCTTCCAAACATGATTCTTGGGATCCCAGTATGGTACATCGATCCCCCTGCAAACACTTTTCCTGGTCAGCCAAGACCGTATCACACTTTGGCCCCAGTTCAACCGGTCCCCATGACCCTTATCGATGCTCCAGTTCCATCATAACCTCAATAGGAACCAACTCTTGTTGCGAAAGGATCTATCCAGGGGGGAAAATCCAAAAGGAAAGATTCAAAGGAAAAGGATCCCCAACCTCCTCCATCCCCTAAGGCCCAAAAACCAACACCCTCGTGCACTTTGTGTGATGTCGTTGGCCACACCACCAACAATTGTCCTGAACTTCCTCAACTTAAACCATTGGTTTATGAAGTGTTCCCTGAGTCGAATATTCCAGAATTCCATGTTAACATATCGGCCCCACCTAAGAAACTCAAAATTCTTTGCAAAAACTACCCTTGTGCCCTTTGTGATCTTCATGGTCACTATTCCCATTGTTTCCCTCATCTCGATGAATTTCGTGATTTCCTTGGGGCAATTCGTGAATACGAGGCC
This sequence comes from Pinus taeda, assembly GCA_000404065.3. Classification (NCBI taxonomy): domain Eukaryota; kingdom Viridiplantae; phylum Streptophyta; class Pinopsida; order Pinales; family Pinaceae; genus Pinus; species Pinus taeda. The sequence continues at coordinate 70,699 of APFE030535005.1, read as the reverse complement.
ACTCATAGTAGAGCCTCTACTCCTCTACTTTTGGATTCTGGTACCACCAGTCAACTAGAATAGGGAGACTTTGGCCCTCCTATTGTGATCCCTCCTCCCGATGTCGAGATGACGGACACCACAGGCCTCGTTCTTTACCTGTCGTCATCCTTGAGTTCCTCATTGGAAAACCTTCCTAAGGTTGCCGTGCGCCTTTCTATAGAACCTGTTTCGATAGAATCTGAGGTCTCAACATCAGTAGACCCTCCGTCTACCAGTCTATCATCTACCATTCAAGACAATGCATCTATGAACCTTATTCCTCAAGTTGATGCACCAGGTAATGCCCCACATCATTTAGTCAGTCTTCCTCCCGTCTGCCCATCTCCTAGCCTGATGAGGACACCATGGAAGCTATGTCTACCCCTGATTACTCCTACACTTGAGTAAGGGGGCATTCCTTCAAGAGGATTTTGAAGGAGATCTCCTTCCTAATTCTCCTAATGCATTCTACCTCCAGAAATGTTGCTCACATCACATCCCTTTGATTTGCATATCTTTATTTCTGCCATGTAGTTGGGTAGATTGCATCATCTCATCCGTTGTCTTTTGCACCTTCCAGATGGATCCATCATCCACACCGTATATTGGTCATGCCGACGGTGCAAGTCGTTTCTCCCAGAATTTAGACTCGATAGCCTGAGCCATTTTTACCCCCTTGCATACGTTAGTCCTTTCAAATGGCATGTGCATTGGATCTGCCACCAATAATCAAGCTGAATATGATGCAGTGATGGCTTTGTTAGTCGATGCCCTTGCTCATCGCATCCTTCATCTTCATGTTCATTTAGATTCCTTGCTACTTGTCATGCAATTGAATGGTGTGTATCATGTGCATAACCAAGTCTTATTTAGAAAATATCTATGAGTGAAGCTATTAGTACATGAATTGAAAGCATTACTTTCAGTCATGTGCCTAAAGCCCAAAATCACTATGTAGATTCCATTGCAAACAACGTTCTAGATTGGCATTTATCACATGTATACCACAAAAGACAACCATACATAAAACAAATGGTGAACCATCATCGTCATATAAAATGCATAATCATATTATGTATCATAAAAGTGTTTGAAGCCATAGCTCTAAATAGATCCAACATGCCCATAGCATATTACAAAAATCACAATTAAAGGGACCCACATGTCCCTGCATCTAGTCACTGTCTGGCGGATCTCATGCCAAAGGCTCTGCTCCACCTGCACGTAGATCATGTACTGCCTGACCTACCATCACCACATGCTACACGATACCTCGCCAATCAGAGGGAAGATCGGTGCACTCCTTTGTGTATCGATCCTCTAAATCATGTCATCCGCGCTCTAAAACCCCGGTCAAGAGTACATCAAACTTATGATGCAAATTAGAAAGCATCACAATATCCTCTAGACCCTGCTGTGATGATGATGCCCCCCGGTCTGCAGCCCTAGGTGCTTTGGCTCGGCCTGCATATCTTGTCGGCTTCACCAGTGCTATGTATGCATACAACATATATCACACTTAGTACCATATATATGTGATCAAAATATAAAATGCACCATAAAACATAGCAATTTAAAACTTACTGTCTGGTCCTCATGCTCGCCCGGGCAGAAGTGGCAAGTCAGGATCCCCCTAATAGTTCATCCCGCTATAAGGGTAGTCATTAATGTAAAGGGGCATTTGGTCCTAGTGTGTGAAAAATGCAGGTTAGCACACCCATTCGACTCCCCCTCCTCCTCCTCTCCACATTAGCTTCCCCCAGCGACGCATCCTCGGCTCCTATGGGCCCCCATCTCAGATCTTTATGTGAGGACATATAGTGGGTATCTTCTAAAAGAAGAACGCACATAGTACTATACCAAAAGCGCAGTCACGATTCACCTGCCCCTTACAAAGACTCAACCTATTGTTTCAGTGAAGACAACATCATCTGGGCCCACCCATAGTAGGTCGCATCTGAAACACTCTCAACTAACATCATCTGCCCACTAGTGATCTGGTGTAACACCTAGCTGCTCAAGGCCTCCTAGTTTGGATCCCAATAGTTCACAATTCTCGATAGCAAGGGCTCACCTGCCTTCATCAATGGGTTCTCTACTAACTTGAGAACACCATAACGAGCCAATGCCCCTTGAACCGCCTGATCCCCCTAGATCTCGGATCAAAGAGTATCCAAATCTCGGTCATGCCTATTGATTTTCAGCTTTTCCATGTCTACAAAACACCACATGTCTTGTCAGTTCAGAAAAGAAAACAACATGATACACTGATCAACCTGCAGCCCCCACCAGGCCAACAAACCAACCCTTCCTCCAGCCACAAATCACATTTTTCAACCCAGAAAGTGAGCTCAGAGGTTTCTAGTTGTTTCCTGCAAGCTAGATCGCATTTCTGGACCCAAAAAGCATGATGCGACCATGAGAAAGGGAAAGGGTCTCTCAGGGAGTTGCCAGATGCCAAAAATTAGGAAATGAACCAATGAAATTGAATAGATGAGTAAGGCCACCTACCTGAAAGTCACAGATCCTGATTCCAATGGTTGGTTTGTCTGCTACGATCTCCACAAGATTTAGGGCCTTTTCCTCCTCTCCAAATTCACTACAACTCACTTAGCAAATGAATCCAAATTGGAGGGAAAACACCCTTTTATAAGAAAACCCATAGGTTTTCTATCACCCATTACAACTAGACCGTAGCTCTGTTTGATGAACCATCAGTACTGTTGGAAATCTCTCACCGAGCTCTTTAATGGTTCTACCTCAGTTTGTGATGATTTGACACTTCACCAGGAAACCATTTTTCCATGTAAGGTCACTTCGTCGCCTCTTAAAATTGAATTTCGTCATAAAGCGACACTTGTACTTTGAGGTCCACCTCCTCTTAATACTTGTTGTACCATATGTTGATTTTTGTCATGAGTAACCATCATTTACTCATGTTTTTATGGTCCCCATTGGAGCTAGTCTGTGTGGCAACATCATCAAGTCACCCTTGTTCAGAGCATCCACGATGAGTCACCCTTGCATTCTTGGAGTCTATTTCATGTCCCATCATATCATGTCACAATATTCCATCCATATTGGCATTACTGTTCATCCTATGTTGCTTATTTTGGCCTCCAAGCATACTTTCCCTATCCCCTCTGGAGTTGAGTCAGTTGTTGCCAGGTCAACCATGCACTTTATGCTCTGACAAGGGTAGTCGTATGTTTGTCCCTTAGCCCCCTTTTCCCCATTATCCCTGGTGTTAGTCCATTAGTCATATTACTATTTTTCCTTGTGCTTTAGTTGAGGATCCTCATTTCCTCATCTATCGCAGGCCCTATTATGTCGACATCAACTCATTTATTCCAGAGGAACGGCCTAGATGGTGATGTATCTCGGTTCCAACTTCCATTCTTGTTCGGCACCTTGGATCGAGTAGAGGGTCTCATTATTGCCCTTTACTTGGTTGTTTCATGTTCATGATCCATACACTTGATGGTCCAGTGATGCAACAGATTGTCCCAGTGATTCTCGAGTGTGTGTGAGATGTTTTCAGACCTCATGAGGGGGTGGCCCTTCAGGTAGGGCCCCACATCCCTGGATGCATACGTACTATGCTACAACCTCAAATGCAGTTCCATAGATTTAATGGGTTCAGTTCCTACCAATCGCAGTGTTCATAGCTTGCACATCTCCTCGAGATTATCCATTCAATTTTGGAGAGCCCTTCCTTGTTCAATAGGGCTTCTCCGGTTGTTCTACCCTCCCTCCCACCCATTTTTTGAGGTAAGGGGCTTTGTATCTCATGTACTCAGATATTATTATATTAAGTCCTAAATCATGTTTTTACTAGGTGCATTATGTATATGGGACACATTGTATTGTTTTTTGGCTCTGTTATGCCAGCATGCCATGTACCATTCAACATGTAATTCATTCCTCAGTTTTATATTTCTGGGAAAACCATTATTTTTGTACTAAGTTATCATGGCGGGTATGGGTATGCCTCCCCTGCCTCATTGAGGTCTGGTACCACAACATAAAAGGAGACTTAGTCTCACCCCCTCTGTCACTATCCTCTCTCAACTTCAACTTCGTTGATCTCTCTCTCTCTCTCCTCAACTCCCCTGTGTTGTCTAAGTGATTGTGTCTTTACAATGTACTTTGGTCATACATTTTTGTCCTAACACTCATACATTGGGGGGAAATTTGTTATCACCAAAAAATTGATCATCTAGCATAATTTACTAGATGGATTGAAGTATATCATGTAAAACCAATTTTACCCTAGTAAAATTGCTTTCACTGTGAGAAATTACCTAATAAACCACCTTTATTAAGTAATTTATAGTTAAACCAATCAAGAATAATTAAATAAATCACTATTTATTTGATTTTCTTCTAGTAATAATTAATTAAACCATTATTTTATTATTATTCCTTGTTAAATTTGACCCAATCATGAAAAATAAACAAATAAATCATTATTTGCCTTATTTTTCTATAAGAATAATTAATTAATCACTAATTAATTATTATTCTTTGTCAAATTTGACTAAATCCCTTAGGAATAATTAAATAACATATATGGTTATTATTCCTAACTAATTCCTTGAATGATAAAAATCATTTATTTTATTATTATTTCTAAATAAAAGTTTAAATACTTTTTTCCTCCTAAACAAATATAATAAAATATTCCAAGTTGTAATTCCAAGAATGGGATCAATAATATTTTATTATTGTTCATTATTCGAGGATAACTCAATATTTTGTTATAAATAGGAGGGTTTTCCATCCATTATTCACTTTTGATTATTTTCATTGTTGCACTCACTGTTGTAACTTTGGTTATTTTCATTGTCGCACACCATATTTTTGTTAGGTTTATGCATTATAGAGGAGAGAGACTCTACATAAACTGAAGACGTTTAAGGATAGCCAAGAACCCATCCCATAGAGGAGGACTGGTAACATTTATCAGTTCTCTTCATAGGTGTTATTATAAAATTATTCTTTATATATCTGGTTTCCATTAGATGTTTTGAAGTTATTACTCATTCTTTCACTGTTTAACTATGATTGTAGCGTAGATAAGAATTTTAGTAGGTTTTGTTTCTATCAATAGCTGCAGATCTACAATGTTTAGTATTCATTTCTTTTGTCGATATTGTTTGTCATCCACAATATTAAGTGGGTTCATTTCATACATCATTGAGAAGAAAACACTACAACAATTCCTCTACCCATGCACAACCAAAATAAACCCCAAACATGGGAAAAGAAGAAGCTAGAAATAATGCTCCTATTAGGACTTGGCCATTGAAGGTTTGTAAGAAGAAGGAAGATGATTTGCTCAGGGGGTAGTAGATCCCTTTTTTCTCTTCAATGAAGGGAGAGAATGGCCTCAAGGGAGGTCAAATAAGTTAGATGTAGGAATATGGAACGAATAGACATAGATGCACATGTGACTGTTGAAAGTATGGTCATGCTCTCTTGTTGATTACAAGAATACATTGGTTTATCCTTATCAACCTTGAAAAGGAGAGGAGGAGTGTAGCCAACATGAGTTCCAAGGGAGTAGACAACAATACCCTATCTTGTGGAAGAAGAGGATGAGCTACAATAGAAGTGTGGAATGACAAGGAGCTCTCAGACAAGTAAGGCCCACAGGATTTGTCCCCACATAGATGCAAGGAAGCAACTAAAGGAGATTAGATATCATTGTTTTAGGGGAAGATTCTTTTGTAAGAAGTTGTAAGAAGTTGCAAGCAATAATAGTCACCTCAGAAAGCAAGATTCCTGATTAAATGAAAGCTTTACACCTTTAGTAGAATACCCTTATTTCATTAAAGTTGTGTGTGTACCCGAGATTTCAATTGGTATCACTATGTCAGTTGATAGTTTGGGTTCATATGAAGTAAAAGTGCGTGCAATTGAACATTTGTTTAAAAAAAAAGGAGTTATTAGAGTTTTCCTGTGACATTGTCTAATTTGTATAAACCTTTTGGTGAAATTGGTGTCATTTAAGCAATAATCCATATTTCGAGTAGCCTGATCCCCGGAGGAGTAGAGTTGGTTAATGTAGATGCTCAAGAGAAGTGAGCATATAGGATGAAACAACAACAACAATGTATAACAAGCTCAATGAATCACTAATGATTTGTATTTGAAACAACAACAATACGATGAGAAATTTTAATTGGTATCGATTTATTTTAATTGGTAATAAAGATGCATTTACAGAAACAATACTTATCCAACAACCATAACTAGAGGAATATCGAGGAGGAGGAATTATATGTTCAAGGGGAGCATATTACATATGTTCAATTCCTAGAGCAACAAAAACCCTTGAAGAGAAGTATGTAGAGCATAATGCACAATAACTTCTAGACCCTCTATCATTGATGGTTAGTGATTGCAAAGGGGAGAATAAGAAACTTGTAGCCCTTTTCCATTGATGTCAAAGGGCGAGAGAAGCTTATAGGAGAGAAAGTTGTGATGGCCCAAGCAAAGGAAAGAAAATCGTTGGTGGCTCATAGAAGGAGATATATGGAAGCAACATAAGGATTAGCCATCAACATTGAGAAATGATGAGGTGTTTCCATCAATTCCAAAGGAGGAGATTCTTGGATAGTTTTCATTACCTGGATGGCTGGTGGTAGCAAATGTGTTGGCATAGATGACAACAGTCATGTTGGGAGATGTGTTAGAAAATTTGGCATTAACAGATTTCTAGTAACAACAAGAGTGTTGGCATTGATTTCCACCAAACTAGCATGGATTTTGGTTGCTGTAGTCTTTTATAGAGAATTATCATAGTAGCAGGATTATTGGATAAGCCATAAAATGATAGCTATGATGGTTGGGAGTCACATAATTTGGAGGAGATTATGCCTCAAGAGATCAAATTAGATAATCTTGAATATAACATAGTTGGTTAGTGCTCAGAAATATCTTTCCAACTAAATGTGGAAGTCTACAAATGGCCTCCTGGATTAGGATTTATAGTCAGTTGAATTTAACAAACATAAAATCTCATTTGCTCAGTACTTAGGCAAATTTTGAGCTAAGGTCAAAAATTAGGTGAGTTGTGCCTAGTCAGATGTCGGGTCATATAACAGAGTTAATAGGAGAACAAAGCTCCAACCCCCAACCACCAACATATGTGGGACCAACTCCTAGTCGGGCATGTGGATTAGTCTGTAGTCGACCAAGTTGGGAGAGAGGTCTAATTGGGACCAGTCGTAGGTCAGACCATGCAGTAAATTTTAGTAGGAGAAAAATCCCTAACTCCCAACTCCAGTCCTGTGTGGGATCTGGTACAGGAAAACAAATAGCAGGATGCAATTGGCTCATGGTGATGCGTTTCGAGCAACATGGAAGATTATGTCAGTGTGACATGGCAATACGAAGGGAACGTGGCAGGAGGATTAAATATTTTTAGGTGGCATAATGCACCAAATCTAGTTGACACATGTCACCATACAGAATGTGCCACAAGGCCCAGATGATGTCAACATGACATAAGTTGATGATATGGCAAAACATTTAAGTTTGTTCTAATGGGTTGTTTTGTGAATTTTTCCCCATGTATTTAGTTTTTGGTGTTGAATTAATAGAACATGCAAAAATAGTGAAAAAGGACCCAATTCGGGCCTATAGGAAAATCGAGCCTCCGAGCTAGTTAGGTTTAGGGGAAGTAGGGGGTTGAGGAAAAATGGAAGTGAATAAGTAGGCATAGTGGGCCAACTCACGACCTCTCATCTAGCATTGAAACATGTTCTCAGGAGTCACTTTTATAGCTTTTTTTAGTGTTAAAGAATGGTCAGGTCTCCAAGTCTAGTCATGAAGTCGGAAGAAAACACAGATGCATAACATGTGAAGCGAGTTGACCCATGAACTTCCGTCCTACTGACCAACATAGGAAGGCATGCCGATGACTTGGTTTTGCATCTATTTTGTGTGTTTTGGGATGAAAAAAAAGAAAATGTCACCATGAGAGTATGTTTAAAGGCAAATATGAGTCAGAAACCTTGGAGAGAAGTCCTCCATACTTGGCTGTTATGCCAAATTGGTTATTTTCCATAACAAAGTTAGGCATGCACTAAAGGGAGGTATGGGTCAACAGTTCTTAGGAATTGTGTGTGAAATTGGGCATGACCATAGTTGGAATAAGAAAGGTTGGAGTAGGTAAGTAAATTTTCACAGTAAGGTTGGTGTTGCTGGAGTAATGGTGACTGTAGAGATCAGTGAGTTAATGCAGCAAGGACCACGATTGTGAATAATAATTTAAACGACCTGTCTTGAGTAGAAGTATGCCACCGTTGAGATCCCATGCACGCTACAAGGGGTTAAATGAAGAACAGAGCCTTAGAATAGAATATTTGATTACACAAATGAGGGCCATGCCTAAGGTACATGTTAGTCTCTGTGAGGAAATTCATAAGTATGTCCTGAGTATTAAAAAGCCATACTCTTAGTACAACCTAAATTTAATGTAATAGCTCCTTGATTCTATAGTATGACTGAGATTTATTTCTCAATAGGTTGAAAGACACTTAGGTGGAAATTCCTTGCATTAACTATATTGTAGTCATAGTTAATGAGTGAATGAAGCCCATTCTTTGATTTAATGGTGAAGCTGTAGAATTCAAGAAAGGTGACACAACAACAAAAAGGAGAATCCATATAGAGGTACACTTTGATAGTGTGAATGGAAGAGTGATGGTTGATAGAGAAAACATCAATCATTGTGTTTCAGTGAAACAAAACCCAGGATTGCAATTGGGAAACAGGGGGGAAGAAACATTGTTGCCAGTGAGCTGTGTCAAGAGCTTTGTTCATGAGCGTGCTACTGTGGAGAGGCCAAGTGTGCCTGTGCCGCAGAAAGAGGACATGTGTGCTTATGTTGCAGAGAAAAGTGGTTGAGTGGATTGTTGTTGTTGTGTGAGGCCGAGAGAGCCTGTGGAATAGCGGAGGGTTGACAATAGAAACTGTATGATGTTGTAATGAGGACAAAGTGTTGCATGGTTTGTGTATTAGTGAATGTTATTGAGCAGAAGAGTGGGTTACTGCACAGTGAGTAGAGGACATAGAATGTGGTGTGGGAAAAGGGAAGGGGAGAACAAAGAGCTGAAAACAAGCGTAGATGCTTCCTGTTAGTGGGTGCTAGAAAACAATCAAAGGGATTTAATGCTTCATGTGAGTTATGGTTCACAAACAGATTGATGTAATAGAGTAGGTTCTCTTATTTTTACATCAATAACAAAAACAATATTTGGTGGGTTTTCTCCTTGAAGGGTTTCCAAGTTAAACCTCGATCTCTCATATGTTTTCTGCTCAAGACATGTATGCTTGTATTGGTTGATATGGTTGTTGTTATGGTTTGTTAATGGGTTCTCTCATATAATGGATGCCAAGTTTGAATGAGTAAAGATAATTTGGCATAAAAGTTTAAATTAGTCTTAACAATGATTCACCCCCCTCTTAGTATTAACATTGTTTCCAATAAATGAAATAAAGTAACTCAATGTTTACACATTTCCCAAGGGGTATTACATATCTAGAGTTAAGATAGATCTAACATAATTTTATTATTAATTATTGATATGAAGTCTTAATCGTTATGATGTGAGTGATGTGTGATATATGTGGATAGATTATCAGTGTTTTGATGAGTTTTTACTTATAATTTTGTGTGTATATACCAAGTATTTTATGATAATACGGGTGAATGAAGTAGATTAGTATAGTATGTTAAGTGGTAGTATGTGTGGGTGGTTTTATAAAATGTTTACATGACATTACAATATATCTCCCTATTGGGTTGTAGAGTGCCTCTTCAGGCTATTACTTTTAACCTTTTATTAAGTTTTAATTGAGACCACATGTAGTTTTTTTACAAACAATTACACCATTACAACATTTCTGCCATACTCTTTTGCTTTTATATTTAATTTAGGAAATGTTAAAAAAAATATATTTTGATTTTCCTTTTAGATTTAATTTAGAAAATGTTAAAGAATAAAATATTTATAAAATATTCTGATTTTGAAATGAGATATGGTTTTTGGGCAAGTAGTATTGACCACCCATAGTATTGGTTCATGATATTGTAACAGAGCCTATTTACAAGCTAATTACGCCGTAAGGTGTTTCCCTTTGAAATGAACTCTCCTCTAATCCTCGTTGTCATTGTTATACACCACTGGATTAAGTGCTAGATGATTAAAATGTTGCCATTTGTTGATCTCATAACTGACTCCTCCTTACTCAACTCCTTACCCTCTGTTGATCTCATAACTGACTCCTTACCCTCTGTTGATCTCATAACCGACTCCTTTTCAGTTGCATCCTAACTACCCTCGCTTCATTATTATTTCTCATTCTCCCTTAATTTATGTGTGTTCGAATTGAATCTGAATTGGTTGTAGCTGCTGCATAATTTCCTTGCACACACCAATCACATACTCAATTGTTATGGCCATCACAACGACAACAACGTCTCGACTGTGTCAATTTCTAGCTAGGTGGACTCTTGAAGCGAGTCAAAGAATGGAAGGTAGAATTTGATTACATCTTTCAAGGCCTTGAAAATGAATTTTCAATGTTTGTTACTGCTCACCAGATTATCAACAAAGATCCAACTTCGACTCTCAGTGAAAAACCGCTCTCTGAAGATGAGGAGTGGATGGTGTTCAAAAGAATAGCTTTCAGAGACAAGGGTGTTCTTGTGGATATAGAGGGGTATGCCAGGAATATTACGGAGGAGTGTAAAGGTTTCCCTTTGGCAATAAGGTTAGTGGCCGCAACAATGAGGGGCAAAATCACAGTAGATGAATGGAACATTTCTTTGTCTTCCATAAAAAATTAAAGGAAACCTTCTTCATCTTATCCACATCCACAATGTCTCTATCAACTATTGAGGTGGTGTTATGATGCTCTGCCTAATTCAGACATCAAGAATTGCTTCCTCTATTGTGCTATGTATCTAGAAGATGCTAATATCAAGGTGCAAGAATTAGTGAAAATGTGGATTGGCGAGGGTCTCGTTAGGAGCAAACAGGAGAACCATTCAATGGACATGGCCATTGGGTGAAGGTACCTAAATCTTCTTCTGGATTGTTGCTTCTTCCAAAATGCTTCTCCTAATGAGGAACAACCCAGGTCTTCTAATTGGGATATTCGGGAGAAACACTGTGTAAGAGTTGAGCATATTATTTATGAGATGGCAATATATATCACCATGAATGACAACAATTTTTCATCATCACTGGTAGGCTACCCTCAACCTACCCTCAACCAATTTCTCTGTCAGGTTCGGCTCTCTTGTGCTCCTCTTTTTTTTTTTCATCTAGTCAATTATTTTCTTGAATGGCAATCACAAATAATCTGTATTTACATTAAAATTATTTTGATGGTGTTATCAGGGTATCCTACCCAAGCTCCTCCTCTCCGGTATACTAAACCTTTTGTCACCAAAAAAAATTTCAGTCGTGTCGTCTACAATATAGATATGTTATGTTTGAATTACATGTAATTCTTTTGAGAATCACGATTTTGGATCTCAAATAATTGTTGTTAATAATAATATTGCAAAATTGGAAGAATAAATATGTTTTGGATCATTATTAAAATGATTGAGAACATCGGTAAATTTGTTGTTGTCTCTGAGTTTTGCATTCTACTTGACGATGAGAACATAGGTAAATCCATTGCTGTCTCTGAGTTTTGCACTCTAGTTGACGATGTTCACTGAATTTTTGTAGACGCATGTCCAATAAAGTGAAATAAAATTTTAGTTGAAGCAAAATGTGGAGTAAATTTTATAATGTATGAGCTTATTTGAACTAAAATTGGTTATGTGAGGAGGTCAAGTAAGGCATTTTGATTGGTGACTGAGGAGTTTGGTAGCCCAGGTTTTGTGTTCAAATTTTTTTGGGGTGAACAATATGAACATATAATGTCTTAACCGTCTTTAAAAAAAATTAGTTAGCAAATATTATTTTTATTATTTTTTATATAGTTTTTAGTATATACATCAAAATTTAGTTAGTTTTATTTTGAATTATAAACTAGCATTGTCATATAAATTAAATGGTTAATTAGAAACTATAAATTAGTTTGGCACTTAAATACATATAAGAATCAAGTTACAATGATCATCAAAACATGTATTCTCACTTTATTATGGAAATTCTTAATCTATAAATAGGCTTTCAATACATATAAAGATCAAGTTACAATGATCCTCAAAACATGTATTCTCACTTTATTATGGAAAATCTTAATCTATAAATAGGTTTTAAATACATATAAGCATCAAGTTACAATGATCATCAAAACATGTATTCTCACTTGGTTTTTCCATATAATATTGGTGTTGGATTTAACTTAATCTCAATAAACAGAAAATAAATTTTAATAATTATATTTTCCAAAAACCACATAGTAAATCAATACATAATAGATGAATATATCCTTTAATTTAATGATTATATATTTCAACAACATTACTCAAAACCACATAGTAAATAAATATACACAATAGAGGAATATATGTTTTTTTATGAGTATTATGTATTATGAGTATTGATTGGCCTATGTTGGTCAATTTTAATGGACTACTCTTCCTAGAACTCACCATATATAGAATGCTCACAGGAACTCATGGGATATAGATGCAAGTGTCCAATCTATGTATAAAGAATCATTCATAAAGTTGTGATGCAATTTCAAATATGGAAATACCACCATCACGTCTTTCACATCTTAGAAGATCAAGAGCCAATCTTTGTTACAAGCATTATACTATTAATAAACTTCAGATAATGTAAATAATTTAGCTTTATCTTCCACCTTTGCATGCAATTTTCTTTATTAATTCTTATTTTAAACAATCATTTACATTTCAAGATTGTTCCTCAATTTATGCTTTACAACATTTCCTTTGCAACAACTAGTGCAAATGATAGTTATATCCACAGTGAAATGGGGGTGAATATCCATGATTAAGAATCTTGTTTTATTGTAATTTTTAAATTTTTATTTTAAAATGTTACAAAAATAAATTAAAATAAAATATTCGTAAAATAATTTGATATTGAAATGAGTTATGGTTTATGGACATAGGGTATTGATAATCCATGATATTGACCTATGGTATTGTAACAAAACCTATTTACAAATTTATAATATCTATAATAAATTAAATTTTTATATAATTATTAATTAAATTTAGATATAATTATAATTTTTTTTAATTTATATATAAAATAAACTTAATCTATAAATTAATATTTATACGTTATATACTTTAATACAAAAAAAAATATACAATACAAAGATATTGAATTTAAAAAAAAAAAACCTACTTAGGTCATCTAAATGAAACGAACTTAAATTTAGTTAGAGAAATTTTAGTGGATAAATAAAAATTTATATAAAGATTAGAATATTAAATGGCGAACAAAATATTTAGGGAACTTTAATAATATTATACTTCATAGAAGGAAAAAGGGGAAAGAAATATCATACTTCTTAATGTAGAAGAAAGTTAATTTTGAAAAGCCTTATGAGTGGACATTTCAATTTCGGATGCACTCCATCATGAGTAGGAAAGATTTAAAGTAGTTCCCATGTAATTCAAATGCAACCAATTATATGTTATGCGTGCCTAATCAACATAAATTAAAATAATAAATCGTTAGACCACAATGAACTATAAAGATTACAACCTGACTTAAGTAAAAAGCCATTACGTGATTACAAAAGCATATTCAAACTAATTTTTGGTCATAAGAATATTTCGTTCCATTGTTCCAAGAAAATTCATACATTCCCACAAAACCGTTTTCAAAATTCAATGACTTCGTAGGCTCAAATCGTGATATAATTGGATATTTTAGAAAGTTTAAAAGACTAAATTTGTGCCTACTAGAATACATCAAATGAAGAATCCAGTAGAGAAGAGTGATACATAAATATAAGGAAATACATTTTTTTTGGTTTATTTTGAAAGGCTAATATTTTTTTCTATAATTTCCTATAATTTTATAACCATACAATCGATATAACCATTTCCACTAAACCAAAATAGTAGTCACTTCCTATTGCTCCCACTTTTGATATACATAACTTCTTACTCCATAATTTTATAACCATACAATCGATATAACCATTTCCACTAAACCAAAATAGTAGTCACTTCCTATTGCTCCCACTTTTGATATACATAACTTCTTACTCCATCCACTTGTAATGCACTTGATATATTGCTCCAACTTTTGATATACATAACTTCTTAATCCATCCACTTGTAATGCACTTGATAATAATTCACATCACTTACATTTTTCACGGGTCTTGTTATCCAATTTTCTCACCAATGTGTGGGAATAAAATATGTCTAGCCATTGCACCAGATGCTGCAAAGGAAACACCGTAAGGCATAAATTTGAGAAGCATTGAGACATATAAAGAACCATTGAAGATAAAAATTAGCAAACAAAATGCCTTTCAAAGTAGAAGATAAAGAGAAAACATTTACATTATGCCAAATTGTTGGATTCTATAGTCTTTCCAACATAGATTGCCTTTTAATATTTAAAAATGTTCTTTCAAGTTCCAATAGCAAAATATTTGATAAATTTTGAAAAAATACAGGGAACAAATAGTAACATGTCTAATACCATTTGTAACATGTCACACCTAAAAGATATATTTTTTTTAACTTATATAATACAAGCTTATCTCAATACCCAGGCCCTAAAACTATAGTCATGACAGTAAAGAGTAAACTTATGTTCTTAATATTTCATATGTTATTCACAAAGTTTATAACACTATGCATAAAGTTATAGCACTTAACCCTTACCCATTGATTATGTGGTAAACATCTATACATTATTTTCATTTAATTGGTATATTAATCTTGTTATACACCTTCGAGACATATGCACTTAATGCAACTTGAGGAAAGGGTTCACTCATGGTTTAATATAACTGTTCTCCACACTAAATTAGCATGATACCATGGTGGTTTGACAACACATCACCCACTGCACTGTACACAATGTTTATTTGCAATTTGTCACATGTAACGAGGTTCATCCACCCCACCACTGGCAGTCCTCCTCGATGTTGGCGCTAGATTTAATGTCGTTCATTGATCTATCGGGGATTAATCGAACAGTTCTAGTTCCACCAGGGCTCATTAGGGTAACCACACCTGTCACATACATTCGTACCTTTAATTATATTTCTCTGGATAAAATTACATAATATAAAAAAAAAATTGAGACATATAACATGTTTTTCTTTTATTGTTTTGTCAATCCTCATCAACAAGGCATTAATACATGATTGATACTCTTAAGTCATTAATTAATTAATACTTTAAATAATCTAATTGTTTTGAAGGCACAATGGTCCGATGTGTACATTGTTTTACATCACCCATTAATATAAGTTGTACTTTACTCATGTACTACACTAGTTTTAAAGTTGGTTCATTGTGCTAGGATTATCCCTCTCCACCTGGCAGACGATCCATCTCCTCGTGATACGCACTGGCTTGGACAAAGAGAAGGGTGTATTTGTGTATTACCTCCACCTTTTACCTGCATTCATGTTTCCCGGTTCTGGCAATGGTTATGGCTTCCTTTGCAGCATGCCACTAGAGTTTCATTTCTTTTTCAGACATTCTCATCTCAGGTAGCCCAAATTCCCCAAATCCTCACTATGATTTCTCCTTCAGATGAATAGGTAAATGGACCCGACATTAGATTTGACTATCTCTCATTTTAGTTCTTTTCAGTGGTTTTTGTGTTCTTTCACAATTCCTCTCAGTTTTTGCATTTCAGAGTTGTTTTGGGATTTTCCTCCTGCGCACCTCACAACATTCTCCTCCAAAAATTATATTCATCTATTCAAAAGGAGGTGCCAAGGTTTTCAACTCCATAAGATAATGGTCCGTAAGTAAATTCAGTGAAGGTTTTCCAGTTGTTTTCTCGTATTATTTTTTCTTCTAATGAATCACCTATAGTTTATTCACTGGTGGGAGTTGGTCCACTATGCAAGTCTATTCTACTATTCTAGCCAAATATTCTAAAGCTCATCTACATCCCTCTTCAAAATCGTGAGGTGGGTTTGGCTTAACTTGCTACCTCGGCGGTCCAAAGTCTCCAGGCTTTCATATTTACCTATTTAGATTGCCTGTTTCATGTGTGTTGTTTTATGGTTAAGGGTTTTCGGATCCCAAATGTAAATGGAATCGTACAATATTTAGGAGAGGTTTATGTTACCCAGTTAACTTGGAATCTATTGTTCAGATCCCATTCAAGGTTTTCAGTTATCAAGTTTATTCTTAGGTCATTTAGCACACTATTGATTCAAAGTTGTTTGGCTACTATGTGTTTCATGTTTGTTTTTTGTGTTATTATCAGCGTTTCTTGCATGTTGTAATTTCTGGAATTTGTTTTCCTGTAAAGGAATTACTTTCATAATTATATGTAAATATACAGTGAAGGTTTCTGTTCAAATTAATGTAGTAAAGGGAATTTATGTTTAATTGACTCCGTGAGACCCCTAATACTCTTTAATTATTTTTCGTTTAATTCTATATGTACTGTTAGAGTAGGTTAGTTCATCAAGTCAGAAGGTATGTAGAGTCAATTTTTCTTGTTTTAAAGGAGGTCAAAATCATAAATTTTCTCGTTGTCATGATTTGACCTGTCATTGCTGAAAGGAGTCCTCATTAGTCGGGTCACCACTCTGGTCATCAAGGTCAGTGATTGGGAAGGAGTGTCTATTGTATGGGAAAGTTTTGAAACAAATTGCTGAGTCTGGGTATTAGGTAGTGATAGGTTGGTAATATCGTCAAAATGTCTTCTATTGAAGGAAATATCTCGAAAGGATCCTAATCATTAATGTTTTGATCTATGCCTTTGCTATACATGATATGAATCCCTCTACCTATCCCATTTTTCGTCATTACATTACTTCCCCTCATTCCCTAATGTTTATATTATTCCTATTAGGCCTACACCCTCACCTTTTCTTTGACCTAACTACATTTCCCTAGACTTAAAATACCCCCTTCCCTAAACATCATTACGCATCATGATTGACCCATCATCCTTTTCACCCCCGACAAACTTTGGTTATCGAAGTTATCATATCTAAATCCTTCACCACCCTTCAACACTTAAACCATGCTATCTCAAGCACGTAAATTCCATGAGGAACGCGGGTTACATGTCAAACTTCTTACATCAGCGCAATAATTTGAAATCATTGTAAAGGCCTCCAATTTCCTATATGATTGATCACAGGTGATGGAATTGTCTCTCATACATAGAATGAGATGAGTGGTATTATTCCAAAGAAAAGATTGCAAGGGAGTTCGAAAAATTCAGAGAAGCCTAAAAGTCGTAGGGAGGTTTACAGGTTGTAGAGCAATTCGAGCATGGCGCTGCATTTGTTTGCACAGAGAGGGGTTGCATCTCAGGCTAGTCTTCGGCACATAGTTTGAATGCAGAGTTTGGAGAGGTAGGGAGTCAATCACCTTTCCTAGAAATAGTCATTGCTAGTTCTCTTGGTTGTTGTGTCAAAGTCGTGTCTGTCATTGTTAGAAAATTTGTGCTGTGCACACTTTGTTTTGTTTGACAAACACATTTTTGCCTTTGAATGTGTTGTTGCATTGCTGTAAACATGAAATTTGGATGATGAATGTCTCCTGAAGCAATTAATGTTAGATGTCTTTTAAATTTTCAAAATCTCCTACTTGTATTCGACCACATAAACTACGTTGTCATCACCTTGCTATCACAATTGTTTAAATAGAGCTGTGTTGTCACCCACGGTTACATTCATTCCTTTGGGTCTATACACATAGCCATAGCCTAAAGTCAAATTCAATATGCTAGGTGTTGAGATAGGATGGCCCTTGCTACTAGCAAAAAGGGAGGAGATCTTGCACGCACCTCACCCAGCACTTTGAGCCTACTCAATTCATCCCCTGCCATTAGAGAGGCTTTTGAGAACACAAGGTCCATCCCCTTTTTGCCAGAAGATTCAGAAAGTAGGTCATAATTCCAAACTTGCTAGTTTATTTTCTCTAATTTTCAAGACAACAGAGTGAAACTATGGAGTGATAACATATTGGCGCCATTTCTAGGGATCGAAGGTTTCATTTTCTGTGGGAAATATTAACAAAGTTGCAGCTCTGGTTGTTGATGGTGAACAACAAGAAGACATAGGAAAGGTTGAATCATTCACCTGGAAACTCCGAAATTCAAAGGATCTAGAAGATCAAATGTTCACAACGACTTCATTGGTTACAGGTCAGTAGTTGTCAGAATTACTGGTGATTGTTTTCAAAATGGGTTATGCAAGAATGAATGTTAGATATGCTCCTATGGATAGATGTCGTATTCCTGTATTTCCAAATCTGGTGCCTCATGTCGATTGGTCAAGTTATCTCCAAATATTCAAATATGAGGACAGAGAGGATGCTACTCTACATCTCGTTAAATTTCACATGCATGCACACAAGTTGAGGGTTCAATTTCATGAACATTATATGATGAATATGTTCATGGAAGCCTTAGAAGAAAAAGTGCAGACTTGGTATGAAGGTTTTCCATCTACTAGTATTTATTCTCTTAAAGATTTTCATTCAACATTTTTTGAAAAATATAGAGAATCTCATCCTTATTTCTCATTGGTTGAGGATTGCTATCAACATTTTGAGGTTCTCATTCAAAGTCTAGAGAATGCTTGTATTGATGAAGAGTTTATGGATGAAGAGATCCTAGAGGCTTTGTATGAGAAACCTTTCCATCACTAAGAAGAACATGTGTCTTCTCCCCTGGATTAAAGTGAAACTAAGAAGGATCTCAATGATAACAGTCATGTTCCATCTTTTGTAGTTGATTACAATTTGCAGTAGTCTTGTGATCAAGAGGGAGAACTAATATAGAAAGATGGCCAGTTTCCATGTAACCAAAACAGGGATGAAGACAATGTTTCCAATTCTCCTTGATTTCATTCCTTGCCTAAATTTGCAGCCCACAAAGAAAATTATGAAGAACATATTTATGAAACTGCATGCACAAAAACTTTAGGCAGCGAAATCATTCACGGTGATAACTACCTAATATTGCAAAAAACTTATGAAGAAGAGAAGGTTGTTTTGAATCCCATGGATATGGAAATTCTTGTTGTTTATAAGGTGGCTACCTCAAATGTATATTTTCAAGAATATACTTCTCTTTTCCTGATGTAAGTGAAAAACTTGATGAACATATTGTCTTCTTTCATTCTGACAAAGATTTTGCATTGGAAAATGAAGGGAGTGATTGTATTTATGTTGACATTCAAGGCATGGTAATGTTCCTCATTATTGAAGATCCTTTTGCTAATTTGTTGCATCCATCAAGGAATATGAGTTTTATTGTATTTATGGATCATAAGGAGATGAAAAATGGATAATTTGAGTTGTCATTTTTATAATTTTCTATTATGTTTGGTGCAGTAAATACAAGCGTAAGTCAGACAACCATTTTCTTGATTGGCTACACTAGAGGGATCATTTCGCGTGATTGTATATATATCTTCAGCAGGTGAGGAGTCCTCATTAGGATTTTAATTCCAAGGTAAAGGCCTTAAGATCCCAACGGTATGCTTCCATAAGTATAGTCAGTCAGTAGTCAAAATTTGTAGTATATCAGTTAAGTTTAGTTTTGAATGTTTGACTCCATCGCCCAATGGTTTAGGTCACTAGTTTGCAATTTTGTACTTGGCATCTCGCTGGGAGGTTGTCATCCTCATTAGAGCCAATTTTAGGGTCACTAAGTTTGCATTTGTCAAATGTCTCCAAATGACTAAATGGTTAGTTTGAATAAAATCAAACTTAATGTCATGGTTGTTGTCATAAGTTTGAATGTCACTATCCAAAACATCGCCATGGGTGAGGTCATCAAGAGGTTCGGTCGAAATCATGAATTTGTCTTGAGTTATTGGGAAACATTTTCAAAATATTTAATAATTTAGTCCTGAGTTATGTGTCAATAGTGGGTCTGTCATGAGGTTTACATGAGATAGCGACAATTGAAAATATCATTGCTCAAAGCAAGATAGCTGTTGAAATTCCACCTTTCTTTTCTTCCCTTAGTCTATTCTTTTTCCCTAAATATCATAACCTAAATTCTACATTCTCTATTTCCCATTCCTTATTTTTATATCCCCTACCCTACTCCCTTATATATCTAATCATTCTTCACTCATAAATCATATAATGATCACAACTCCCTTTCCATTTCCACCTTCAAAAGATATGATTGCGCATTAGAGATGGAATTACTCATATAATCCTCCCATGACTCCAAGTCTTATGCTAAACCAAATCTTCTAATAATTATAAAGCCCAAAATATCATGTTTTGTAAAGGAGGTGATGTGTGACATCACATAACATGACAAAATAATAACAATTTCAAATGCAATGGACAGACCGCCATATCCTTCACACAAGTGTCTAAATTGTTGAGTTCAAGCTAGTTAATTATCATGGTTTAGAAATAAGGATTTATTTTCTTCTAAGCCAGTGATCGAGGATAGAGTTACAACCATCACAGAGTTATTTACTACACAAATACTTTGTTTTAGTCATCCTTTAGCATAACAACTTTTGATCATATGGAGGCGAATTTTGGGAAAAGAAAATAGGTTTTTCTCAAGAACAGACCAAAGAACAATAACCTCTTCCGGTTTCTATATAGGTGTCATGGATTGAGAGGTTGGGTTGCATCCTCAAAGCCTATTTTTCGGAATGCACAAAAACACTCTATTTTAATCACCATTTTTCAAAATGGTTTTCGACCACATGAAAGAGATTTTTTGAAAAATGAAAGGGTTTTTTTTCTATTATGGGGAAAAGAACAACAACCACTTACATATTTTACACAGGTGTAATAGATCAAGAGTTTTGAATTCATAATTAAGTCATATTTTTCGACTGTGTAATTTCTTGTTTTTAAGCCATTATTTTGAAGATACTTTTCAAATGACCTGGGGAATAATTTGTGGAAATTGAGAGAGGTTTATCTCAAACACAAGTGCATCTAAAAAAAATTCTCCGATTTTACATAGCTGGTATAGTTCGGTAGTTACAAGCGTCACTCGGTAGCCCATTTTCGCAGTTTCTGCTGATAGAATTCTACAATTTTTGGTAAAAGTGTCAAGGTTGAAATCTAAGGTTTCACTTGAAACAAAAAAATCCTATTCCATCATGACAATTTGAGCAATGTGACTTCACTACTCTATATTCCAACATCAAAACTTTCGACTCTAAGTCTTCCAGTGGTAAAGTGCCAAGCAAGAGGAAAAGGAGGTGATCACCCCATTTTTAATTTTCAAATTTTATATTCAATCTCTGGCATTTAAATATGTTAAATTTCATATGTTGAGCGACATGTAGTATTAGGATGGTAGCTAGTAATACTTGGAGGCACCTAGGAAAATTTTTGCAGGAATTTCATTACGCAGATGTTGTGCACTCACTACGTGGCCCATGCTCAGACTACCACATGTATGTTGGATGATAGCCACCTATCAGGTTTTGAAGAGGCTGGTGAGGGGTACATTTGGTGTCCAACTCACTGCCTTAGATGCTTGCTATTTTGGAAGGAAAAATTTTTGGGCGCTGCGTACCTGCTGCGTAGTTTTTTCAGCAGCCAAAAAGGAAAATTTTATGTTTTTTGCTGTTTCAATCATTTTTATTAGTTCGAAGAATTTTTCAAGTTATTTTGTATTAGAAAGTTGTTTTTGAAAGACAAAGGGTGTTTTATGCTTTATGTCTTAGTGAAAGGCATTAAAAAACAATTTAATATTTTTGTTTAATTTTTGGGTCGGTC
Organism: Pinus taeda; assembly: GCA_000404065.3. NCBI lineage: Eukaryota > Viridiplantae > Streptophyta > Pinopsida > Pinales > Pinaceae > Pinus > Pinus taeda. Next base: position 48,771 of record APFE030535005.1, on the reverse strand, counting down.
CTCTGTTGGATCGAAGACATAGTGAACCTAAACTTATTTTGATCCATGTATCTATTATATATTTTCATGATTGAAGACAGAGAAGGTTGTTTTTGGTTTCACTATTGCTAGAGGAGTTATTGCAATTTATGCTTGTGATTTGGTTTTAATGATCATGCCTGAATGTTGAAGGGATTCCAGTTGATTTACAGAGATTATTATGGTATGGATGTTTTCAGAATAAGTTTTCTCTCTTGGTTTATATGTCATTCTCTTGTCTGGTTTCTTCATACTAATTTAAAGGTGTATGGGAAAATTATACTTGGATTCATTTCACACGCTCATGTCTAATTGAATCGGGTATATTTCAATTGCAAATGGAATATGTATGCCTTTGAAAGTATTGTCTTTTCTTCTTGATGGTCATTGATTAGAGTTGCAATAATAAAATGTTATTATTTCTTCTCTTTTGATAAATGTCTTGATACCCTTATCTTTTATATACTACAATTCATTATCCATTCCAAAGCTATACTAATTAAGCCTCCATATATGAAGTTGGTTGGAAATAGATTAGCATGTCAGAATAGGGAGATCACTAATACTACGAGTAGTTTTTCTTAGAATCCTATACCACCCCCATTATCAAAAGCCAAACATTTTCAAAACTGGTCTCTGTATGCAATAGAGTCAAATCTTTACTTTTCATTAGTTGAGGGAGCCCCCTCCAGTTGAAGAAGACTAGTATTTCAACCCAAAGAGGTTTGTGGTTACCTCTGAGTTTTCTCCTTTCAGCCCAGGGAAAACTACAGAGTGCTAACATGTACAACAAGTTATTTTACTCGCTTAAGGGTATTCCTCCTTGCTCATTTATAGTTGATCGGGAATCCTCCCTATAATTTGTTTGCATGTTCTAACAACTCATTTGAAGTAACATTTGTTTATATTTTTCATCGTGGTATCTACATCACCGTTATTTGAACTTGGAAGAGATGTTTGGTTAGAATATGCGAGTTTTTTGTGAATAAAAAACCCTTTTTTTCTTCTTGCTAAGAAACCCTTGTGTAGTTCCATGATCAGAGTGCTCAATTACACAAGGCTTCTTTTGTTAATTTATTTCATTTTAAGCGTAGTTCTCCCCTACAACCTTAATCCTGAATTTTATTAATTGTATATTGTTGAGTTTTTTTCTCTGGAACTTTTCGTGGGAAAAGTCTAATCTTAGATTTTCCAGAATCATTCCAAGGATTCTCAGGAATTCTAGATTAAATTGCTAGCATCTGACTTGGCTTCACTCCATGTGGATCTAAAATTTTTCTAGAATTTTCCTTAACTTCCTACTAGAATGTTCTTGTTACACACTTTGTAGTCATTTTACCCAATGCACAGACCGTTGGGTGTAATTATGTATACATTATATCAATATAATGTTCATGCATTTATGGATTTCTGAATCAGGTTACTGCATCTCTGATTCTTCAGTTTGTCACAATGGAAGTTTGTAACTTATTTTTTTTTCAAGATTTGCTTGCTAGAATTTTTACTCTTCTATAAAGGAAAATAATTATTTAGAGATTGTTAATGCACGTGATGGTGGAATAAAGCATAATATTGTTATTTTTGTTTTTTCATTAACTTGCTCCACTCCTTATTCTACTAGTCGCGGTTTATGGTTTCCTTAAAAAAAGGGTTATATTTCTACTAGTGAGGATACTGTGTTTATATGTCCAAGGGTGCATATCCAAAGTTATAGTTGCTAATTGCAACACTATTCGCTGCATTTTATTTAATACTACCTGCCATCCTATTCAATGATTTCTATTTCAACACTTTATACTTTCTGCTAGGTTTGTCTTTTAACGATCTTGAGACTGTTCCTAATGGCAAGCAACCACTTAACCATTGGGACTAACCCACCTCCTATTTTAGTTACATAACCTAGATTCTAATAATTAATGGAGGTACTCTACCTCTTCCATTTGCTTACTGTGGTTCTTTCCTCCACAGTGTGACTAATTACCCCTAACCAATATTCTAGGTAATTTTATATAGATATATATAAATACATATAGAGTATTGTTACTATTCTATCTCATTTATAATTTTTTTTTTAAACAATAAACTGGGATCACATTCGGTATAAATTTCTCATAAGAAAATTTCCAGTATGTGATAATTTAACTTATTTCACCATTACAAGAACAAATTCTCTTAAGAGAATAAACCACCTAGAAAATGTAATGCTACTAATCCACTTCAGATAAATAACATTCAGTTTCTTATTACTTAACAATTTTTAGTACTTATCTACATTATGTTGATCTTCTATTGATTTGCTAAGGAGAAACTCCAATTTAAAATACAACTTACTCTAAAACTCGAGTTATGCCTAGTGCAAACTTTACCCGAATGAGATTGAATTTGTCTAAGCACAAATGATCATTTCCACTCCACTCACGTACCATGCTTAAGAGAAGCACCTAGAAGTAGTGTCAAGCAAGGGCGAGGTCGAGTTGCTGCATCACGAGCCTTATAATTTGTAACTAAATTTGTAACTAACTTAATATCAATCGAATCAATCAGATGGCTCAAACTATTTTAATCTTCTAACACCTAAATCAAGGGCCCAGAAATGTACATGTAACCTGAGAGGGGAGTTTATTCAGAGGGGAATTCCTTATGACGTAATAATGATTACTTGTATCACCTCTCATTACACCATAGACTATTGCTTAAACACAGTATCTAGTGTGAATTCCCTACCATGAAATAACATTGATTTTGAAAACTTTCTATGTAGAAACGAACAACTATTGTTTGAAATGTAGCTCACAAGCAAACAAGTTTCGTAGTAAATAAAAAGACATAAATTTCCTTTTAAGTTCTGAAGTTCTATGCTAGTAAGTTATGATAAGATTTGTTTTTTGGCTATTGATCTCACTCTTTTTATGATTTTTCATAGATTTATAAAAAATTTACAAGAATTACAATCCACTACAATATTTTCATAATATTGTGTTGCAACATTCAACAACCCCCCATTTTTATACTTAGCTATCAATAAATAAGGGGGACCCTTCACTTTTTATATTTAATATCTTCTAATAAAGTTTTTAGTTTTAATAAATTTGGAGCACGTTCGAAATAGTTACAGAATTTAAGAAGCTTGAGTTTTTTTTCCTTATCAGAACTTCTCATATTAGAGTTTCAATCTAAAACATATTATGAGAAACCAAAAATCTTATGGGACATATTCTCGAAGGTAAATCTATATCAGAAGATTTCTTATCAGAGATCTATTATGTCGTAATATTCTTTTAAAGATTGTTACGATAAAGCTCCTCCCTGACACATAATTCCACGGTTCCTGCTTTATTGAAAGAGTCATATAAAAGGTTTTGTTAAGGCTTGCACGCTTTTCCACAAATTAATATTATATACTTCCTGTCGGCCCCACAACTTATTATTATATCGGTACATGCCATATCGAAGTTCTACTTTAATTGCATCTCTGATATCCTCTTCCTCTGATTTTCCATCAGAACTCTTTTATTGGAACTATTCCATTGGAAGTTTTTTATTGAACGTCCCAATATAATTCCCTTGAGATACCTCACGCCTCTTTCAACAATTCTTTTTCATCCAATAGTCCCTCATGACCGTTGTTATGTCATAACTTTTTCACATCAGAATTTTAATTTATCGTAATTCTTCAACTTAATCCTTCGATATAATTTCTCTGATTAGCTGACATGGTAAGCCTAGGCAATTCATCACTTGCACACTTAATAATTGATAATGTGAATTTATGGTTCTCAAAATTCTAAATTTCTTCATTCATTTCGCCTCGATATTGTGAATATTTTCTTTAAAGGGAAAGATTACTATTGTAAATTGCATTGTCTGCACTAAGTCTCAACTAAAGAGAGTATTCCACTAATCTTTGTGTTTTCTAAATAGGCAATCTCTAATTCTCTGAATAACAAAGAAATTTCGAAGGAAGGAAAAGGCAAGAAGAAAGTTACAACACAACAACAATCTGCTACTCCTTCAGTAGAAAATATTGTTATGTCGGGACCGTTTTCTGATACAACTTGTACCAAATATTATGGGAATTCTTCATGGGAAGAAATGTACAAATTATTCGAAGATGAAGGACCCAGGTTTACTCAAAGAAAAGTGACCGCTGATGATTCCACTCGCGTTTCAAATACAACTTTCAACGATGTGGCAAATTCTTTTCTACATAGAATTACAACCAGATAGATACTTCTTCCCTATACCAATATGGTTCAGTGGTGGATAATGTAAGTATTGTTGATAGGCATATTATTACAAGAAATCACACATTCATTAGGTCTTTTACCAGTGAGGATTTGTGGATAATGTATCATCTTCCTAAGCAACAATGAAAATATGAAAAGGAATATGTTGAGGAATTTCTTAAATACCATGGACATGCATAAGAGAGAATTAGAGGCTGGAAAAAGGACTAAAAAAAACACAAAAGGGAAGAAAGTGGTAAGTATGTTGTTGACTCTCTCGCTGGTCCTTATTCCAAAATTGTTGCTATGATGTGTAGGCTTCATGCACTACCAAATGTAAAGAAATTTCCTGATAAATGGGTACCTCTAATAGATGGAGCTTCAAAAGGGTTTATATTTGATTGGGCCACTATGCTTTCAGATAATTTATCTTCCCATATTTTATCCTTTAGAAGGAAACATAGAGTTTCTGAAAAATATAATCCCTCCTTTCTATATGAGTGCCTATATTTGGGATGCTTTATGCTTTTCTATGGATTTTTCAACTATGGGTTGGAAATGGACTCTACAAGACCTGATTCCCATTCATGTCTATCATGATATTTTATGGGACTCAAAATATCATTAGCATTTCTATCAAATCTACCACAGGGTCATATTACCAACCTATCAAGTTATCTTTGATACAAAGGCGCCTCAAATGTCTCCAAAAGCTAAATTTGATCTTCTCTGAGTTGGGAATTGGTTTGGTGAGAAATCATTTACCTATATCAGGGTATACAAAATTTTAGCAAACCCTCATGTTTTACCATTTTTCATCCTAGATAAACTTCTAAGTAGGGAGATAGCTTATAATTTTGATATATAATGTTGCATTTCTTCCTCTTCCTCATGTGCCATAATAGAGCTTTCTATTGGCTGAGTAGGTGTACCTATTTTTTGTTTCAAGGCATTTTAGAACCAAATTATGATACCTATGCTTCAATATTCCCTTTAAATCACTTGAAACTGATGTTTCAAACAAAAGTTATGCAAATTTAAAAAAATACACACCTTTTTCTTGCTTTTAGAAGCTCAATATTGAAACTATTGTATCTCTGTAATTTCAACCTCTCAAGTTCTGAAATTGTGCCCTGAGGTAACCCTATGTGTCTTCTTTCTAACCCCACATATTAGACCAATATTGGATTCTTCAAGATAAATTTATGTGAATTTTCCCAAGATGAATTGATTATGGACTAATTCAATAGAGAGAACTTGTACGGAATGTCACATGTCACTATTTCAACCTTCAAACATGAAAATGGCACCCAGGAAACTACAGTATGTTCACTTTCAACCACTATTTACAAGATTCAATTTTGGATGCCCAAAACTAAAGTTATGAGGATTTTCCTCGAGACACCTATTTGAGATAAAATTTTGTAGCATACAAAAACCCTAAATTCCTTGAATCGTATCTCCGATAATATAACGAACAAATATCTGAAATTTTTACATGACTTTAATCAATATTTCGGCTCCACATGGTCAAAATTTCAACCTTTGAAGGCTCGTATAAAAAACATTATAGAAAAAATGCCAAAATGGCTTGTTTGAAGTAGTGAAACCCTAGGATCTAGAGGTCTCAATCTAAATGTTGTGTAACCAGATCAAAAACAGAAAAAATTATAGATTAACGACTTGAGAAAAAACCTCTTCAAGGGGAAAATCTTATTTAATATCACATAAATGAATAATTCTTGGATGATACAAATGAGAAGACTTCCTTGGTATATATAGGAAGTCTAAAGGGTCACAATACAATCAAGGTTTACTTAACAATAATAATGTAATGACACAACAATAACAGTAGTGAGCTTCTGTGGGGCACAACAATAAGAATATGGGGGCTACATGGGCACAAAAATAACAATATGAAGGCTACACGAGTAATATAGGAACCTAACATATATTGGTCATATCTTTTTATAATTTTAACACCCCTTTTATTAATGAATATGACAAAATATTAGTCAACAAAGTGGAGACCCCATGATCTAATCCAAGAATCAAAACTATGTTATTACACCATGCAATTCTCATTCCTTACTTTTTAGCTTACAATCCATCTAACAAACAAAAAAAATATTTGAATGAAAATTAAAAGATTAATCTATATCAACTATATATTTGTTAGGTATAAATCATCAAAAATTTTAAACTGGTTTCTTTAAAACCATTATTTTCTATTCAAATGGAAAATATTTTTAATAATATACACATTTGATTTAGAATGATTTTAATATAATATCACTTATAATTATTTGAGATATTAGAAATCTTATAATAGATTATCCATTACGAATTTCAAATTCACTTTAAAATCCTTACACAATTTTGATAATCTTTAAGGTAGCCGTTATGAAAATTTATAGAAGTTATCCTGATTTTTTTCTTGAGTAACCATGAGAAGGATTTTCACATTTGATATAAATAAAACATTATAGGTTTTTCCTCTCTTATGATGTTTTATGGCCCTCTATGGTTTTAAATTAGATGTATTTCTTTGTTGATCTATTTCAAACAAATATTTGCTTCAAATATCTCTAGTCGAATTTTATATTCACTTAAAACTACTTTCACATAAAATTACTTTATTCATCAAGAAATTTCCAATTATATAAGTATTAATTTAACTCCCTTAGATTTTATAGTTTTTTTCTTTTTTTTCTAAAGCACTATCTTAATTTACAATTTTATGGAGAATACTGTCTTTCTTATAAGTTGTGATACTTAAATTTGATCATATAAACAACATCAATGTTTTTGCTATTAAAGGTGGATGAAAAGTTGAACTTCAATTGTCATCTCTAAGATTTTAACGTTAAAAAATATAAAGAAAAAAGAGAAATTAGTAATTTTTTTTTTTTTAGTTTTTCTATTAAAGATGGATGAAAATTAAGTAAATCTTCTTATCATTTTATTTTTTTAAATTTAATTGGTTATGTTTTAAAAATTGGAAAGATTAAATATATATTTTTAAAGAGTGTTTTACTTATATTTATTAATCATTTAGTTTGAAGTTAAATTAAAAGCATATCCATAATATGAGATTCATGAATGGATATGAATTTCATGAAATAGAAAAGAGTGTGTCATATACATTAAGGTGAGTAATATGGAATAACTATTTATCCAATAGTCATCAAAAATGCTTACTCATCATATATTTCAAATTACTAAAATTATAAATTATAAAAGTTAAGTAAATTATAAACTTTATTTAAAATTATTAATAATAATAATAATGATAAGTTAAATATGGGCTTTGTTTAGAATACCATGGACAATACTATGGCTTCTTAATACCACATACTATTTTTTTAGGGGAAAAACAACAAACAACTATGAAAATAATCTTAATGTTTGATTCATGTATATTTTCAAAAATATTTTATAATAATTAATCCTACTATCCACTTAATAATTATTAACCATTAAATTAAATTATAAAAACTCTATTCTAAAATAAACCTAATTATTAATTTATAGTTAATTAAATTTTAAACCAAATTTCATAAAAAATAACTTTAAATAATTAATTTATAGTTAATTAAATTTTAAAACAAATTTCATAAAAATAACTTTAAAAAATCATGAATAATTGTAATAAACGCTTGCACCAAAGAGTCCTCAATCTACATATACCATAACAATGGAAAAATAAATTATCAACATGGCATGCATGTGAATAATTATGGAAGGGTGAGTGGAGTCAACGAAACTTGCGGAACGAGACACATAGAGCTATAAAAATAGAGAACTCTTTGTAATGGAAATGCCAAAGGAGAGCGAAGGAGAACGAAAGTTCACCTTCATCCTTTAAAATTCTCCGTTCTTCCTTGAAAATCGGAGGAAACACGTTGGATCCATAGCCAAAATAGCATGAGGAGGCTTCACGATAGGTAGCGAATCACAAGCAAATAGGAAATACGTTGGATCCATAGCCAAAATAGCATGAGGACGCTTCACGACAGGTAGCAAATCACAAGCAAACTAGAAAGAAAGAAAGAGTGGGAAGAGGACTTGAAGATATATATATATACCAGGTGGGGTGTGCACTGTAAATGTGATTGGTTCCATCCAAAATCTTTACTGGCAAAGACTTTGCATACTGGTTACAGGCATAATATTACATGAGGTGCTTCTCTCATGCACTCTTACGCATCATGATTTCTTGTATATTTTGCCAAATCGAATTCCCTTTGTTCAACAGACTTGGGAAGGATTGTGCATCATTCTTCATTGTTTCATGGGATTAGCTGATTCTTAATAACCGCTCTCTTCCAAATAATTGGGTATGGTGGTTGATACTCTCCTTGGATTCGGTTCTGACTCTATAAAACGCTATTTCAACGGCTACACTTTCAACCAGCAATATCACTTTGCTCTTCCGGACCAGGAGGAAAGGCTGAGAGGCTCTGCGCTAAAAGAAAGCCGAGAAAAAGAATTACATGGCCGTCATGGGAATGGAGATGCTGCGTTGTTTCACAGGGAGCGATTGGGGAAACTAATTCATGATGAGGGGGCTGCAGAGAAAGTGGAAAAAGTATACAGAGAAAATTCAATATTTCCACCACCTCTCCCTTCTCTTTCTGTATTGTCCCTGAAATCCCATAAACAGAATGGCAGGTTCGTGTTGCAAAGCAGGAAGAAGACGCAACAACATATTTACTTCGTGCGAACGTATCGGGAAGACGGGCGTCTCAAAGGGAACCTCGTCGTCGCCAGACATGAGTCTGAAGCGCCTCTCGCCTTATTTCGACAGTGGTCTAAGAGATGAAATTTTCTAGTTTAGGTTGAATGGTGGAGGAAGGTATTTGTAAATCAGTATATCAATATATTAGTTTTATTTAAAGTTTGAAACTAAGTTTACTTGTCTGACGAGATTTGTGATGTGTGGTTGTTTGTCTAACGATATAAAGTATTTCTCAATATCAATATAATAGCTCGTAGAAATTTAAGACTTTATTGAAATTGAAATCACAAGTTTGATGGGTAATAGCTGCAATAAAGCCAATAAATCACAAGTTTGATGGGTAATAGCTGCAATAAAACTGCTTTAGAAGTTTTTCATGGTACTCGATTCATATATATAATCAAAAAACTATTTTAAATAACACAAATCAAGATTTCACCACAAATTTTTTTGCCAGATTCCAATACAGAAACTCCAAAAAATCACACCAAACACAACTCCATTTCTGAATAGTAAATTTTCCAATTCTCTTCATAATAATCACACTGATTGGTTCAAAATAAATAACTAAATAACTCAAACTTCTATTATGATTATTGTGAAAAGAAAATTTCTTAATTATCACATATAAATCAAGAAACCTGAATTCGAGGAAAAAAAAATGAGATCTCCTTTTTTTTTTTTTAAATTAAGAAAATTTCCTCTAGTGAAGCAACCTGACATTCAGTGTTCTCACGCGTCTTTCTTACGTCAAATACGGTGGATCCCCGGATTCCTGCCAATTTCGTTGAATTCGAAATTATATAAACGTCATCGATATTATCCATTTATAATCAAATTCCAGACATTTCATTGTACATACTTGCGAGGAAACGGTGCAAGAATTGTTTTAATAAACATGTTGCATGTGATAATGCCAACCACAACACACCTATATTGCTTTTAAAAAAAAAACATACACCTATATTGCATTTTTTAAATAAACATATTATACATTAGGCAATTTTAATAAATATATTACACATTGGGCAATTTTTTAGATACACATAACGCCCAGCAGACTCCACCTTAATTAGAAAATCATTTTCCATCCCGTTACTTCATTTCACACAATAATTAGAACGGACAAATCAAAGCTAAGTATTAAAATTTCCTTAAAAATTACAATATTTGATCGGGAAAGGTATTTAGGCTTCGCATCAATTGAAGAATATCTTAAAATGGTATGTTGAATTGTCAATAAATTACTTGATACATTTGTTTCCCATTATAAACATTTTGTTGAAGTTTTTTTAGTCCGTGCAAGACCAATAGCTTTAGCCTCTAGGTCGACCACAATTTTTTCAAAATGTTTATTAATTTTATTTTTATTATAATTAAAATTATATTTCAATTTTTTAAAATTTTAATTTTATATTTTGGTTCGCTCATCCAATAGTGATGTAACATGTTATTTTTAGTGGAGAGTAATTTAATTTCAATATTGGTTAGACATTAAAAATAATTTTAAAATATAAGAAAAAATAATTACGGTATTGGTTATTATAAAGGTTGTCATATTGGAAATCATAATTGTCGTGGTTGATCTACAGTGAGATGACTAGCACTATACAATGTGATGATTAGAAATACAGTCAATAGCTTGCTTTATTGGCGCGGAAATGAATCCAAGAGGCTATAGGGCCAAAGGTGCTTCGAGGGAACCTATAAAGACCAAAACACACAAAAGAAAAATGGGTTTCTAGGCCAAATTAGGCATTTGGGTCAGATGAGATGAACATGACATCATAAACTAGAGGGATTTATGTCATCATGATTCTTTGCATCACATTACATCAGCTAAGCATCATTACAAGGACTACTTATGTCATTCAAGCATCATTACAAGGACTACTTATGTCATTCAGGCATCAATGAAGGGATGAGCACACATTAACATGATGCGAGGAAGAGCGAGTTGCGGGCACATAAGATCCAACGGTTGGAAATGATTGACAATCAATCGAGGAGATCAAATTTCATCACCAATCTGCATGAGATTTATCGCCTAAAGGTGGTGCGGCAAAAACTGCCCAAGGACATGTAGAAAGTTGTTAGTGCATTATGTACGATGACTGGGCATTTGACTATGTTTTTATGGGCCAATGGTTGATTGACACTTGTCTCTTATTAATTGGATCATGTATGATATGACTTTATTGGTTGAATGGTAGACCAATGAGAGAGAGCCATGTGGTCCAGTCAGTGGCTGCCGCATGGCCTCCTCTTATTTGGAAAAATTTTGGTATGAGGTCAAACTGCCTCTATGGGATTCAAAATTGTGACCTCCACCAAACAACAACAGGTTGCCACCATCACACCACATATTATTTCTTAACAATAGGGGTCACGAATCACAATTTAAAGTTTATACAAAGTGCTTGGCCACCCCAGCGCCCATGGGACCATAGGCATAGGGACCAAGGGGCTACGCCTTATCCTATCCCACAACCACAACCCGAAGAATTTAACTGTCAGAACCAGAGCTAAATCACAACGGAAGGTTGAAGAGGACTAGCCCTGGGGTCACATGTCCCCATATATGATCATTGGCGCAGGTTTTGAACCTTACCACTGGGAAACTTACCATATTCAATGAATGGCTGTGCTATGGTATGGCGAAACTTAACCATGGTGGGGTTCCGAAACTCGACTACAGAAACTAGGGTAAAGGAGCTCAAGTTAATCATCGATGGAAAATGGTGAAATAAACCCTGAATCAAATGGATATGGTCGTGCCATTTGCCGCCTTTTGATTCACTTCAAGGTCAATGTAGTGCAATTAAGTGTTCGATAATTTTCACCCGAGTTGGTTGGAATCTCGTCGGCAAGGGGAAAAATTATCACTCCACGTGGCCACAAAAGGCAGAATTTGTAGAATAATTTGTAGGAGAGTGCGAATTGAAGGACAATTAGCATGAAAACTTCTCTGGCACATAACTCAGTCAATTTTCGACCTTTTTGAGTGCATAAAGAGCCCAACTAGCAGTTTGATTGTTCTGGAGACATTGTTTTAGTATTTTGAGCATTGTAACTTAATGCAAACACATATTTTGAGCATAATGAAAGAGGCCCAACATTTGAAGCTGGACAAGGAAACGTAGCCCACGAGGGGTGAACTCCTCCATCATTTGTTTTCTTGTGTATGCTGTTGTGAGATTGACGTCTATATTTTCTGCAAAACTAAGATAAAAATCATCTTTTATGTGTTTAGTAAATTGATCCTCTACCCAAAAGACATAATTTTCACTTGCAAATTGTTAGAGATCTTCAAGTTTACACACATCTAGATCATTTTTGTATTAGAAATAGGTTATTGTGAATATTGAATTTATTTTCAAGTGTTTTTCTGATGCATACAAGGTTGAAGCTTAAAAGAGGAGAAAGAGAACTTGTGGAGCCCAGATCTCAAATTGTTTCAAGGAGAACAAAAACACCTGATGCTTCAATAGTTATGGCACATGAAGAATGTCCTGAAGGGATGTTTGAAGATGAAAGAAATTTCAGAAAATCATTCTTTGAGATGGTTAAGGTTATTTATGAATATAGAAATGCAAGGTTGTATGGAGAGAGCTCAAAGCTCCCAAAGGGAGATGGAGGGAAATGAGACAAGCCTCCAAAAGGGAATGGAGGAATGGTGACAACCACCACCTTCACCTCCATCCTCATCCTCATATTCATCCTCATCTTCAACTTCTTTTTCCCTTTCACAAACAACTCCAAATTCCCCAAGGGGTCATGGTAAAACTCTTTTTCTTAAGCTTGTTATTAAGTTTGAATTTCCTATGTACATTGGAGAGGTAACTGCAGAGAGATTGGAAATTTGGTTTCGTTAGATGGAAGTGTATTGTAGGACAAAAAGAATCAAATATGATGAAACCAAGATTCATCTTGCTTCTCTTAGATTAGAAGGTGCAACACTTATTTGGTAGGAAGCCAAAACTCGAGAGGCCATGAAGAAACATGGTAAGGTTTAATCCCCTTGGAATGCTTTTTTTGTTGCAACAAGAAGGAATTTTTATCCATTAGCATACATGCAAAAAGCTATTATGGATTGGAAAAACTTCAAGCAAGCTAAGGGGAAAAATGTTCAAAGCTATACTCAATAATTTAGAAAAAGGGCTTTGATTTTGGGCATAAATTTGTCTTCTCAAGATACTTTTCTCAAATACATTGTAGGATACTTGAGATATACCATTCTCATGTTTAACCCTACAAAACTAGATGAAGTTTGTGTACAACCAACTCATTTAGAGGCAAGTGGGAAAAATGTTTCTAAAGAAACTAGTGAGAGTTCCTTTGAGTCTGGAGAAAAAGGAAAGGGTAATTTCAAAGGAAAAGGACGGAAGAATGATGTCATCAAGATGGAGAAAGAAAAAATTACATGTAAACATTATTCCAAAGACGGACATGATGAAGATCATTGTTGGAAACTTCATCCAGAGATGAGACCCAAAAAGTTTAAAAACGAGGAGAAAGAAAAGATAGCTACAACTACACAACAAGATTTAGGTTCTGATTCCAGGGATGAAACAAATATGACAAGCATGGGTTTGAAAGGTAAGGACATTTCACGTACTAGTTCTTCAAATTGTCTCAATGAAACTCAATATGAAAAAATAAGAATAGAGATTTTCCACATTAGAGTCATTTCAAAACATACTGAGATAGACACATTGTTTGATAGTGGTTGAAAAGCATATCTTATCTCAAAAGACATTGTCAAGAAGTTGAATTTGGAAGCTATTCCTCATCCAAAACCTTCTCCTCTAGGTTGGATATGTGACAATGCAAAATTGCATGTGAAAAAAAGATGTAAACTGAAATTTGCAATCACTACAAACTTTTTAGATGAGGTAGAGATTGATGTAATTCCAATTGGTATATGTGGTATTGATTTGGGAAGCCCATATCTATATGATAGGAGATATATTTTTCATCGCCATGAGAACAAATATCATTTGTTTAAAAATGGAATTGAGAACACAGTAAAAAGTTGAATGCATCTCTTGTAAACGTGGGACAAATGAAGAGGATTGTTAATGTTAGTTAGAACTCTGCATTGCTAATGATCAAACATGAAGATGTTGAGGAATCTAAAACCTTTCAAGGATATGATTCAAGTTTGAAATCTGATTTCATTGAGGTTTCTAATTCATGTGATATGATGTTTCAGGAGTCTAACAAGTTTCCTCCTAAAAGAGGTAAAGAAAATGAAATGAAATTGTAGCAGGATGCATCATTATTGAACATTGCCATGAACAAGATGCTAGTGTTAAAGCATGCAGAGTTCAAAAAGAAAATACAAAGGCTATTTGAAAAAGAGGACATTGGTCCCAAAAAATATTCTTGTGGTTTTCATAATGTTTTGTCTCTAAAGAAGGATTGTGCATGGCGATGGTGATCACATTTGGTAAAGAGTCGATCCAGGTGCAAGGCTATACATGTTAAGTATCATTATGGTGGCAGTGTTCAAGGTGAAAGGAACTTGAAATTGTTTAAATTTCCATTGATTGAAGACCAAGGAGGGAATGTTTAGATTCATTCAAGGGAAATTTTTTGTTTTGCATATCTTGGAAAATTGCAAAAGGATGTCACCATTGATAGAAAGTTCAGGACTCCAAAATAAGGGAAAGTGATGTACTTTCATGAAAATCTGAAAGTGAAAAATTCAAGCAAAGTTCATTGGATTGAGATTGGAAGGGTGAGGGATTTGTACCCTCATTTATTTGTTGACTCATAAAGAGATTTTGGAGGTCCAAAATCTTCCAATGGGGAGGAATGATCCAGTGGATCAGTTTAATGATCAAAATTCAAAGTGTTGGGATTGGCTCCAAACTAGCACCAAAGAAAATATCTTGTCACCTTGAATCCAACACAATTCGTTTCACTCAAAACTGGCATCGGATGCTCTCGATATCAGGTTCTGACCGAATTAGCAAACAACTAATTTTTTTGGAATTTGGGTTGCAAGTACACCCAGCTAGCAATCTGTATGCTAACTAGGCATCTGATTGTGTTTTTATGGGCCAATGATTGATTGACACTTATCTCATTGTGATTGGCTCGTGTATGGTGTGATTTCTTTGGTTGAATGATGGACCAATGAGGGAGAGCCACGTGGGCCAATCGGTGGCTGCCACGTGGCCTCCTCTTATTTGGAAAAGATTTTGTATGAGGCTACACTGCTTATATGGGGTTCGAGCTCGTGACATCCACCGAACAATAATAGGCCCGCACTATTGTGCTGCATATCTTTTATTAACAATAGTGGTCACGAATCACTATTTAAAGTTTATGCAAAGCACAATTGGGGGAGGGGGGTAGGCTAAGCATTTGCCCTTGGCCACCCTAGTGCCCATGGGACCGTAGGCGGAGGGGCCAACGGGCTAGGGCTTGACAAGGTTTCCTTTTAACACATTGATATGCCAATATCCCATTTTACTAGAAAATATTCATAACATTTTTGTTTTTCAATTATCAACAAAAGGCCATTATTTTGGCGTAGTGACCAATTGGTAACAATTCCATCACAATAGGTAATGAGATGAAAAAGTCAGCTCATGATGAGACCTCTTATCCTTTGACCTAATGGTTGAATTCCATTACCCTAGCTTGGTGACGAGAGTGGTAATGTCACCCCATTTAAGTCCTATGATCATGGTAGGCCAGCTCGTGATGAGACCTCTTATCCTTTGTTTGATTCCTTTCTTCTTTATTTATTTATTTACTATTTGTTTTGTTTTTGTTTTATTATGACAAAATATTAGTAAATGGGTTGTATTATCAACTCCTTAAGAGTCTGGGATGGCGTAAAAAGTATTGTAATAATTACCTTTTTAGCTCGCCATTTTTCTTACCAAAATTTATTTTTGAAGGAGGTTGTAGAATTATGAGAAACTAAAATGAAGGAAAATTCCTTAAGTGGTGATTAAACGAATTCATTATAAATATCTATATGTGTTTACAATATCATGGTTACTTAAAGTCTTAAGAGGTTTAGAAGTCTATTAAAAATTCCTTATCAAACATTCTCTTATGGCAATCAATTGGGAAAACTAATTGTCTCACCATTAGATCAAAGAAGAGCCTAAATTAAAAAAGACAAGCTAAAAAGAATAAATATGCCTTAAAAGACAACCATGGCTTAGAAAAAAAAACCGTGACCAAGGAAATAGTGGATGTGAGTAAGTTAAAAACAACTATAATTAAGGAAATAGAAACTGCGACCAAGGGAACAACATCTGTGACTATGGGAACAACAACTACAATTAAGGAAACAAAAACCACGACCAAGGGAACAACAACTGCGAATAAGGCAACAAAAGTTGTGACTAAGGGAAAAATAGTTGCGACTAAGGAAACAACAACTGCAACTAAGGGAACAATAACTATGACTAAGGGAAAAAGAACTATGACTAATGGAACAACAATCATTTTTTTAATGAAATTATAATTTATTATTTACTAAACTAACTTCAATAAAAACATTCAAAAAAGTTATGTACAATATATACAAAATGAAAGAAATTTTGAAATGCTTCAGTTGGCTGTAGCTACGGGGTTACCTCCCCGATCAACTATAACCTGCAAGTTGGAATCATTACTTACTTTGTGAAGAAAAGACACCTGTGTGAGTGGTTGGTGATATAGATAGAGTGAGTGTCCATTAGCAAGGAAAGAGATGCTAGAACTGTTGATTGTAGTAAGGCTCACCGTGGCATTTTCATAAACTTTAGTGACCTCATATGGTTCTAGCCATCTTGTTTGGAGTTTCCCTAATAAACATTGGAATTTGGAGTCATATAATAGCACTCAATCTCCCTTCTTAAAGGTTTTCTTCTTGCTCAGTTGATCATGCCATTTGACCCTTTTATGACGAATAACAGTTGTGCACTGCAAGGCCAATAGGTGCATTTCATGCAGTTCATTAAGCTGTTGCAAGCATTATTTTTCACTTTTTGTGAAATCCAAACCAACTTCCCTAGCATCTTTGAGAGTCTTGATTTCAAATTCTATCAGAAAAATGGGCTGCTTACCAAAAGCAAGCTAATATGGTGAATATCTAGTAGTGTTGTGCCAAGTCATCTGATAGTCCCACAAGGCCTCAAGGAGTTTGGAAACCCAATTCCGGCGGTTCGCAAATACTATTTTAGCTTAGATTACCTCTAGAACTTTATTGGTGATTTCCACCTGTCCATTTTCTTTAGGATGGTAAGCAGAATTAATTATGTGTTTAACATGATATTTCTGTAAGGTAGAAAAAAATTTGTGGGCAGTGAAATGTGATCCCCCATCTGTTACGATCTCTCTAGGAAATCCATACCTCACAAATAGTTCAAATAGAAAATTAATAATTGCTTCTTTTGTAATCTTTGAGAGAGCTACTTCCTCCACCCGTTTAGTTACACAGTCTGTGTAAAATAGAATATACACCTTCTTATTTTATGATGGGTTGAAGGGGCCCATGAAATCCACCACCCATGTTTCAAAAGGTTCTAGTTCAATTTGTGGTTGCAGGGGAATTTCATCATATTGAATGGGGTGACTCATCCTATGACAATTATCACAACTTTGGACATATTTTCTTGCATATTTAAATATTGTGGGCTAGTAATAACCCATCTATAACACTTTATGCCTAGTTCTTCAATTGGTGAAATGTCCATTATAGGGTTCGTCATGACAAGCCTTAAGAATATCATAAATTCATCACCCCTGATTCATCTGCGGATTTGAATATCAGAACCTTTATGGAAGAGGTTATCGTCAATATAGGAGAACCGTGCACTGAGTTGAACAATAAGCTTATTTTCTTGGGACGGTAAATGTGCTGGAAGTTTTCCTATTGCTAGGTAATTGGCCACATCAGCATACCAAGGTGTTTTAACTATCACTACAAACATATGTTCATCTAAAAATTGGTCTTCCACAAGTAAGTAATCAACCGCTAGCAAAACTCTGTATATAAAATTCACAACAAGATTCTCCCTCCCTGGTCGATCCTTTATGCTGATATCAAATTCTTATAATAACAGTAACCAATCATTTATTCTACCAATAGTGATAGGTTTATTAGCTAAATACATAATGGCAGAATGATCAATATATAAAATGACTGGGTTTCATGTTATGTAGTGATGAAATTTATTGATAGCATAAACAACAACTAAGAATTATTTTTCTGTCGCTGTATAATTTAGCTCCCTCATAGACCCAAGGGTTATCACAATTGGTCAAAATCAGTGCCTTGCCATTCGAGAGGTCACAAGGTTCATTTTGCTCGAAGTCCTTGGGGTTAGGCCTTGCTAGTGGGTCGCGGGGCTAGATTCCCTTCGAGGTTGATCAGCCCAGATTTTTTCGTGGACGTAGCGACCACCCGTTGACCAAGGTGTCCGTGAACCACAACAAAAAAAAATAAAAATTAGCTCCCTCATGTAAGATTATTCTTGATATAATAAAGGGCATAAGGCTTTTTATCTTCTTCTTCTTCAAGTATAGATCTGATTGTTGTGTCTGATGCATCAGATGAAACATGGAATGGTAAATTCAAATTTGGCCCTTGTAAGACAGGGGCCGTTGAGACCAACTTTTTAATATTTGCAAAATCAACATCACACCTATCAGTTCATTCAAATTCCACATTTCCTATCAATACATAAAGTGGTGCTTCTATTTTTTAATTCTTTTCTATAAAACAACAATAATAACCAACATAGTCAAGGAAACTACGCACCTCGGTTAGTGTACGAGGAGTAGGTAGCGTAAGAATTACCTTAACCTTTGTTGGGTCTACCTATGCATCTACATCAGAGATGTAATGCCCCAAAACTACACCCTCTATCATCATCATATGACACTTTTCACTAGTAAGACATAATCTGGTAGCTATGCACCATTCAATAATGTTTTCTAGATTTTGTAAGGCTTGGTCAAAATGATTAACATCAGGAGTAAAATCATCCATGTATTGTTTAAGTCCTTCACTGATTAAGTTAAAAACAATACTCAAAATTTCCCTCCGGAAAGTGGTTGGTGCATTGTACATCCCAAATGGTAAAACCCTCTATACAAATGTTCCCCATGGACAAGTGAACATGGTTTTGTCCTGATCTTTGGGAGCAATCTGGATTTGGTTGTACCCACTAAAACCATCCAGGAAAGAAAATAATTCTTTCCAGAAAGAGTGTCAAGGACTTGATCTACGAATGGAAGAGGAAAGTGATCTTTCTTTGTAGCTTTATTCAATTCTATGTAATCCATACAAATTCTCCATTTTCAATTTTCTTAGGGACCACAACTAGTGATAAAACCCACTAGCTAGTAGAAATAGGATATATGAAATCAACATCAAGAAGTTTCTGCAACTCTTGTTTTACTATATCCCTAAGGTGTGGATTTAATCTTCTTTAAGGATGGAGAATGGAACGGGCATATTTTTATACATAAATGTGATGTGTACATAGTTGGGGATCGATGCCTCTCATATCAAAATATTCCCAAGAAAATTTCTATTTATATTTCTAGATAATTTGAATTAATTTTTTACGTTATAGGTCATCCAGATTAGCATTAATGTTCAAAGTATTACCAGGTTCAATTTCGATAGGAACACTATTATGGACTACAGTTGTGGGTATATGTTCATTATTCAAAAGCTCTAGTGGATCTCCCTAGGCCTCATTATCAAGAATATATTTTAACATTTGACATATTGGATTCCCAACAGTAGAAGGTTGGTTAATAAAACCATTAATTACATCATCCTCAGTTTTACTTTTAAAAATAAGAGCTTCATCCAAAGTAAGAGGAGAATGCAAATTTTCTTCTTTATATTTGGGACGGGACAATTGATCATTTTTTATTGATAGGTTGGGTCTAGTGTGCAGATATAGAATAAGATTTTTAATGGAAACCCCTTTTGCAATTTTCATGTTTCCTGTCTGGCACCCTATATATGCATCTGCAGTTTCCATCCATGGTCTGCCTAATATTAGAGGGTGTCCATTCAACCTATTTCTAGGATTTATAGCAGAAAGTCCATTGGGTACTCCCAGGAATATATTGAAATGATAATATCATCTGAAGTTCCTTATGGTTTTACTACCGATTTGTCAGCCAATTCCAACATAATGGAGGTCAGTTTCAATGTTATGATTCTAAGGATCCCACAAGTTTCTACAGTCAAAATGTTTATTGCAGATCCTAAGTCCACTGAGTGTTTGAGAAATTATGACCCTGAATTTGAACAGTAACTACTGGATTTCTAGGGTCATCATATTTAATAGGTATTTTCTTCCCTAAGATGAGATCGGAAAGTGTCCCGAGGACATGGACTGTAGGAGACTATTTTGGTTTTCTCCCAGGTTTCTTAACACGCAGTTATTTAATGGTTTCAGCATAACTAGGGACATCCCATATAACCTGGAGAAAAAGAATTTTAACACATAAGTTTTTTAGTTCCCCGATGAGATCGAAATCAGAATAGACTAGTGTTTTAATCAAAGTTAGTCTCTCGGCGAATGGAGGAGAAACGTATGTAGTTTTAATAGGCTCTTCTTGTTCGGTTGTCTTGTTAGGCCTCTATTTCTGGGACAACTAATGTGGAAGAAGGGTGTTCCACGGAGGGTTGTCCCTCAATAGGATTTTCGTTGTTTGCCTTCTCTTGGTTTCCTGTACGGTCTTTTGGAAATATAATTCTTCCAATCCTTAGTGGCATCTCATTACATTCAAAAGAGGTAGAACTAAATTGTGAGTTTTCAAAGATCTCCAAATATTGGACAGACATGTCATTTGGATTAGGATTCAGTTGAGCAGGTAATTGAGGTCGTAATGGAGGTGGAACATTTGGGAGAAATTGAAGTGGAGCTTGCAATGGTGGTTGTGATTGAGGCAGTGTTTCAATAGATTGATTAATTGGTCCTGCTAGATGGTGCCAGTTCTGATACCACATTGGTCCCTGAGTAGGTGAGTTTTCCCAATGTGAAGTGTATGATTTATTTGATGTATTTTTCCATGAAGGTGTGGGGTACTGTTGATTATGCCATAAGGGTCCAGCGAATGGTTGATCTATCTAGGTTGATGTAGAGTATGGATAAGATTTATAGGTGGTATTAAAAGGTTGCTAGCCCTGCCATGTCAATCCAGGAATTTGTTCTTGAGCATATTGTCCATAATGAAATAGAGAAGGATCCTGAATCATACCTGGACTATTATCTTCTTTGTGTCATGAGGTATTCTGGCTCCAGGTCTTCCTTAGCTTCCTTGAATATATCATTCAATCCATGGAGTGAGGTACAATGTTTGGTTGAGTGATATTTAACGCAGATAACACATATTTCAATTGTGTCCAGAGGACATTCTATGCAGTTGTGCTTCTTCTGACAATGAGGAAAGAAAGTAGTCGGGGCTTGTTCTGCGTCAGCCTGTTTTTTCTTCACTTGTAGGACATCCAAATGTGTAGTTAATGTACTCAAAATATCATTTTTAAAGTATTCAAAGATATTACCAATTTCTGATCATGTTGGTCCTCTGCCTGCAGTTCTGCTAGATCTATTAAGAGGATCTCGAATTCCAGATTTGGTTTGTGTACTCCCTTGTGAGCACTTGATACAAAATTTTATGATATCATCATATTCCTCTTTGGAAATGTCACCCAATCCCATTAGATTAAGTGTTTCTATCCATTCATCTTTCATGCCCCTAATCAAAGCAGTTTTCAATATATCTTGGGGAGGGTAGTGTGTGGTGATATTTGCAAATTATATTGAAATATTTCTACATATTCTTCCAAAGTTTCATATTCTTTTGACATCACTTTAAATATTTCTTCTCTTAAATCCATAGACTAGAAATAGTCATGATATTTAGTGAGGAAGGCTTCTTTCATTTGATCCCATGAGGTTATAGTGTCGTCTCCTAGTCCCGTGAACCAACATAATTTTGCTCCCTCCAAGGTAGAAGGAAACAACTTTAATTTTTGAGGGTTAGTAGTATAATCATAACCTCGGCATAAAACATCAAACTCAAACAAAAATGCATTAGGAACCTTAGAAGCCATTCCATGGAAATTTGGAGACTCTGTAATGAGATAGCATTCATTGGTGAATTAGCCTATGGATCAACAATAGGATATTATATGGTTGAAGTTTGTGTTCCTGCTATTGCATTTTCCATTTGGTTAAAGATATGCCATTAATATTTAGGAATCTCGTGATCAGGAGGTATTATCAAGAAAATAATATGTTGGCGGGATTCCGAACCTTGACCAGGTCTCACAACATTATTCATATTAGGATCGTCAAGTTATCTCCTTACAATGGGTGTTGCAAGAAATTTTGTCTCAGAAATTTATGGTTATGGCTCACTCGTCTCACCTTCCCCTTCTTTTAAATTGCAAGAATGCCCCTCACTTTTACTAGAAGGACTGATATGACTAAAGGATATATATTGAAAGGTTTGCTCAAATCCTATAGTTTTATCACGAATCTCGACATTAGTTGCAGTAGATGACCTTGCTACTCAAGGGGAAATAGTAGAACCCTTCCCAGATACTGTTCGGGGACCTACTGACACTTGAGACTGTGATTTGCTAAGGATTTCATTTATAAAGGTTATTCTTCCTAGGCCAACTTGGCCTTTGCTTTTAGTGGATTTTGGGGTAATTTTTTTTATCTATAGCTATTTGGTTTGTAGTGCTAGGCTTCTTCCTAGTCATACACACTAAATGATCTAAATGTATCGGCTGAGGGTAGGACCTGGAACAAGCTTTTTACTTAGTGCATGTGCGGGTTCTTACCTTCTCTCTTTAATAACCAACCCTTCAGAGATATGGCTAGCACTTCTTGAAAACCTCCTAGGAAACAATGCGAAAAATGTTGGGGTGTTTCATTTTTCCTAAAGGACCAACTGACCTCTACACATTAAATCATCAACCCATAGTTTCATCTATTTATTTCAAGGTTTTCCACACAGTTTGTGCAAGAGACAATGCTAATATCACCTGACTTGTATGAACCTAATGAAAAGAAAGGAATATGAATGAAAGGAACAACTTGCACTTATTGAAAGAAACGACTCACGCTTCTATTTTATAATTCAAGCTTAAACAATCAAGGCTAGTAAAGGAATCAAATTGTTAAGTCTCCTCCCAAAAATAGTGAAGAAATCCAACTAAATACAAAGTTATTTCCTAGGGAACTGCATATGCAAGAAAGGAACAACACTATAATCAGATATAAATTCACCAAAAATGATATCAAATAATAAGAATTAACAACTCTAGATTAACCAAAAAGAACAACAAGGAAAGATAACACTCCATAGAACCAATTTCAGTAAATATAACTCTATGATATTCAACTGTAGCTACTGCAAAAACTCACGCTTTAACAACAAATTTGATTAAAAACAAGTATAACTAGAAAACCACTACATAATTGGATAAAAGGAACTGAAAGTGGAATACAAACTTAATAATACAAGAGAGAACAGTAGTAGTTCTAGGATTGGGCCCAAAATCGTTGGAATTCAATAACTTTGTAACTAACTCAACGCAATAAGTTAAAGTCAAACTGCAAAAGCATCCATTAAATTATAACAAGTAAATTACAAGGAATGTTTGTAGAGATTTAAAATATGGATCAAAATGATTATATCTCGAACTCCCTACTGAGGTTCAATCCCTAATTCTTATATTACAAAACGAGCCTATTTTCAAATAGAAAGTGATCCTGAGAATTTGAAGATTCTTATGATGCTTTATTCAAATTATAAAAATCTCCAATATTTCCCAGAATAGCAAGGTTAGTATCTTTTCTTCAATTGATTCATCTAGGATAAAAATCAATCTCTTTAAATTGGCTATAATTAAACCGAACAACCCCACATAATTTGTCCCTCCTTGGCTATTCTAGGGAACAATACCGGTATCAGATATTCATTTTCAAATAACGGTCAAATCGTAAGTAAACTGTGCCTTTCATAATATAAGTCAATTCAAAATAGATAAAATAATGAAAAACCATTGACTCCTTTCTAGGATATATATTGCGTGAGTTATCATAATCTACACACAAAAAGTATTAGAAAACAAACATAAAAATAAGAAATAATATAAGAAAGTTGTGTCAATTACGAAGCCCAATATATTTGTCGACCGAAAGAAAGCCCATTGGAAACAAATGAGTGTTTGAGAAGAACTTGAATGTAGAAGGCAAAGTGGAGAAATGAAAAACTAAATCAATAGAAAAAGTTTATTCCCAGGTACATAAATGTTTCTTTGGTGAGATTCATTTTCCTGCTACCCAGTTAACTTCCATTAGATTCATTTTATCTATTGTTGTTTCTTTTGATTTTTAAGTAGAACATATGAACATGAAGAAAACATACCAACATGGGGATATAGAAGAAGAAATATACATGAAATAACCATAAGGCTTTGTAGTAAAGGAAAAGAAAGAGATGGTACACAGGTTGAAAAAGCTAATATATGTTTTAAAGAAATCAGTAAAGATTTGGTATAAAAAATTTAAAACATATATATTGGGAATTATCATCCCAGGGAGTAAATTGGATAATTGTGTGTATTTCAAATTAGTTAGTGATCATATTTTTTATTTCTTCTTGTATGTGGATGATATGTTGTTGATTAGAAATGGAAAGGAAATCATTTAGGATGTGAGAATTTAAATTTGACATGAAGGATCTTGGTATTGAAAAATTAATTTTGGGCATGGAAATTAAAATGATCGGGAAGACAAAAAATATGGTTAAATTAGAGGAAGTATGTTAAGACAATATTTCAAAGGTTTAATATGCATCAATGTAAACCAATAAAGGTTCTTATTCTTATAGATTTATAATTATCTGCAAATTAGTGTCCCAACAAATGGAAATAGGAAGAGGGCATGTCTTGTGTTCCATATGCTAGTGTGGTTTGTAGTTTGAATTAAATGGCATGTACTAGATTAGACATTGCACATGTAGGAGAAGTATTGAGAAGCTATATGTCAAACTAGGGAAGGAACATTGGAAAATGGTAAAAAGAGTTTTTATATATTTTCACAGAACTACTAGTCATGGATTTCCCTACCAAGGAACACCAATATTGGACAAAGTGCTAGACATATATGGATTTTTCAATGTAGGTTGAGTTAGAGATCTAGACCATAGGATATTTACAAGTGGGTATGTGTTTAACCTATGTGAAGGAGTTTTACACGGGAATAGTGTCCACTCGGATGCTGCTATTCCAACTAAGATTGGTGGCTATCTTAGAAACAAACAAGTAAAGTCTACTTTCACTTTCCTTTATGAAAATAGATAGGAGTGGAACAAAGGAGACCAACCTTAGTCTTGTGCTTGATT
>APFE030535005.1:6364-21875 GCA_000404065.3 Pinus taeda | reverse complement strand
GATAAAAGTTAGGAGTAATAAAACTATGTAAAAAAATAATATTAATGGTTAGTTTAAAAAGGTAATATATTTGTTTATTAAATTTGATATGGATCACAGAAGCCTCAACTCTACAATTGAATCCCTGCACGAGATTCAATCTTTCAATGGTAAAATGAATTTTCTACGCCGCTTTGTACCTAATCTTGCTGAGCACCTAAGAGAGATTACCAACATGCTTAAGAAGGAAAACCAAGGGAAATGGACGAAGGAGGCTGTAAAATCTTTCAATTTAGTCAAACTGGCTCTTTCTTCAGCTCCAGTTCTAGTCAGCCCGGACTACACTCACGATTTCATATTGTTTTGATTTGCTTCGGAGCATACTATGGCAGTTGTGTTATTGCAGAAAAGACATGATCATGAAAGACCCATTGCATTCTTCAGCAGAGCTATAAGAGATGCAGCCTTAAAATACAACATCATTGAGAAGCAAGCCCTTGCACTTGTGAAAGCATTGACAGATTTTCGGGTATATATTCTACATTCTCATATTTTGGCCAATGTTCCTAACACTGCTGTCAAAGATGTTTTAGTGTAGACTGATCCGGAAGGAAGACGAGGCAAGTGGATTGCAGCTTTGTTAGAACATGATGTGGAAATAAAACCCAGAAAGCTTGCTAAAGGACAGGGATTGGCAAAGTTAATGGCCGAGTCAAACTTGCACGCCTTAGACATAAATCGGATCGCTGCTATGTCCGGTGAGAATGAGAAAGGGTCGTCAATTCAGGTATCTGAAATGTTTGCTCTTTCTCCGTGGTATTTAGATATCATATATGTGCTTAAAAATTTGTCACCACCTCCCGGCATGATTAGAAACAAAGCTAGAACACTCAAATTGAAGGCTGCCAAGTTTTGCATTCTAAATTCTGCACTTTATTGGAAAGAGCCCAGTGGCGTTCTGTTAAATTGCTTGGTGGAAAAAGAAGCAAAGAAGTGTTACGGGGACTAGTGTCCACACGGATGTTGCTATTCCCACTAAGACTGGTAGCTATCTTAGAAACAAACAAGTAAAGTCTACTTTTGCTTTCCTTTATGAAAATAGATAGGAGTGGAACAAGGAGACCAACCTTAATCTTGCGCTTGATTTCCTCTCCTTCCTAATAGAGCTTTGCCGTTTCTTCTTTGTCTACCCAGCTTGAAAGAGCACCTGTGGAATCACAACAACATACTACTATCGAAAAACAAAGATATATATTCATAAATAACACAGGACCAGATGTGTGTTAAGCATACAAATGCATATATAAGTAAACATACAAGAATATGGAGGAAAACTTGAATAGCTTTATTAAGATAAAAAATAGAAAGAGGATTACAACCATATGTTCTAACCCAACATCATCCTCCAGCTAGAAAGCCCTTCTTCACCTCAAGTAAAGCTTAGATCACCCAACACTATGAATGTACACCAGAAAACCAACAACACTTCTCTATAAGATACAAAATTCTAGCCTCTGGATCTCTGTGACGAGGATCCATATATAGATGATTATAGGGAGGTGAGTCATCTTCTGGGGTCTTGATTAGTGTCCTCTCTCTGATAGTTCTTGCTTCCACTTGGAGAATGATGATCTCTTACTCATCCCTAGTCGAAAACATAGAGGCAAGTGTCAAAGGGGAAGCTTTTAGAAGATTCCATGATCTTCCACCTCGCATTTGTCCTTGCCATTTGTCCATTCCTTAAAATCGCACCCTACAGAGGAGCCATTCAATATGCATCGCACCCTATATTCTAGGAAGGTGATATGCATCACACCCTCTACACTAGGTTTTCAGTATGGTCCAGGTTTGACCATTTATGAGCAGGTTTCAGTGGAGAACTTCTAGGAGATGATGTAATCAGCTGACCTTGTACCTTTAGGAAGTGAAGCAACACTTTTAGGGACTTAGGAGCCCTCAGTTCATGGACATTTATGATTGGGGTTGAAGTGCCCAAAAATGTCTATAACAGTTGCCCCCTAAAGCATGAGGTTGTTAATCTTTTTGATGTCAGGTGAAATGCTTTACTATGAGGATCTAAAGTTTTTTCGAGCTAGGAGGCAACCTGTAATAAGATACAATACAATACATTATTTTGTCAACATATTTTCATGATCTAGCTGAGGCGGGCATTCCCATGCTCAGCTTTATAAATTCATTTTCATGTACATAGGACAGACAATCGTCTGTGTGGCAGGCTGATGATTTGGACTCATCATTCTTTGATTTGGATGATCATCTGTTTGGCAATGATGTACACTTGATGTCTTTATATTCCTGAATATATCACAGCTTGGATGGATGAAACTAGATCTGGGATCTTCAAAACTCGTTCAATCTTCACTCAGAGTACAAGTCAATCCATGTGAAAAAATGTTCTGGAGTCGAACATGGAAAGACATCGCCTGATTATCAGCCAATGATGTAAGCTGTTAACAGGCGTGAGAGGAATCACCAATAATGACAATGACCCTCAAGGTACTACAGTACAATTCACGTGGTGTGAAAAAGGATTTGGCATCGAACACAACATAAAATCTCTTTGTCGAAGGCCATTGATGTAAACCTGTCGCTGAAAGCGAGAAACTTGCCATTGAGGCATGCAAGCTTCAAAGTAATGAAAGGGTTGTTCCTAAGTCAACTTCTTGGATAATGAGCTGATGTCAACAAGAGGTGACCCATTGCAGGAGGGCCTTAATGAATCCCACATCAACGACACGGAACGAAGCAAATGATTTTGGAGGTGAAAACAATCTGACGATATAAGGTTCAGGGTGGCGGTCATGAAGGAATGGAGCATGAATGTATTGCAGTGGGTGAGACACAGGCAAATTGTCTGAATGACTTCTCTTAAACATATCGACGACACTGACGATGGATTGGTAGCATTAACCCCAAATATGGATGGTGTGACGAACCAATGGTGATGACCAGTGAACGGAACAAACCAACCTAGCATGGATGCGAAAGGAAAGTGTCATGTTCAATAGCGACTTGCTACCAATAAAGCTTTTTCAAGTTTTCTTCCCAATTTTCCCTAGTCATTGCTGACCAGCACCTCTTATTTTTGTCAAGCTTGAGGAGGATAACATATGCTTGTTCTATAATCTTCCCTCCGTGCAAACCTGTCACTATATTTTAGCGAGCCTAGCAACAGTGAAACTCGTTCTCGTCCATTTGGACAAGTTTGTTGCTATCCGGTTGTAACGAGTTTAACGACAAAGATAACTCAGTCCCTTTCAATTTTAGAGAGCCTGAAATAAATGGAAAGGAGACTCCAACGATTATTTTTCGTCATATAATCCCTTAAGTCCAAAAAAGTGTAAAATAATACAAAAGGGATGAATTTTCGATAGTTTTAACGAGCTGAACAAGACAAGCGCTCAATCGTTTTGTGTAATAATCCCTCAGGTCCAAAAATATTAAAATCTAAAGGAGGGATAGCACTTCCGATGAATTTAACAAGCTGAAGAGGCCAATCGCTAAACAATCTTTTCATATTTTACGAGTCAGTTGAAAAGAGCTTTAAGAAGACTCGTTTTCGAGGAACGAGTGATGTTTTCGGATAGCAGCTGATTCCAGGTAAGAATTGGAATTTTCCAATCACGGCAGTGTCACAAGGATGGCTAATAGAATCACTCTTCGCAGATGTTCCTCGAAGGGGTAAACAATCATATGGGGTGAATGATTGGCTAAAAACAGAGTGGAGGTGATGATGAGAACACGACCAAGGCTCAAAAGCTGGCGATAAGGCATTCATGATGGTTATTTACCGGTTCATTTTTTAATGAGATTAAATGTTGGGGGAAACATTTGCTCATGACTTATGTTTATTTTTTAACGAGCTTGAACTATGCGCTAAAACTGCTCGTGGAGGGTTTATTTTTTAACGAGCTTGAACCCTGCAGTAACATTGCTCGCGATGATGGTCATTGAGTCTTTGATTCACCATTAGCATTTTGTTCTTTCAAAGATTGTACTACCTATTCATTTGCTTCATCAAACCGATTAGAAATGAAAACATATGCTTGATAAATGAGATAAGAACACTAGTATTTTACTTGAATTACATGCATGGTAAATTAAAAGTGACTTTTACCTCTCATTTTACCATTTCATTTGAATTTGGTTTATTGGAGCTCTAGAGGTGCTTTTCCCTCCTGATTTTCACCAGCAGATTCCAGGAGATTCTGTGGACGATTCTCGACGCCGCTTGGACCAGGTAGGAGCTAAACTTGTGCTCTTCAATTGCATGCCTTTCATTTTGGATTCTAAGCCTGTTTCCTTGTTTTTTTGAGCCTTTGGGGTTTGAAGAACTCGCCCTGGGACCATCGCACCCTTCCTTAATTGAAAGGTGCGATGCATACTAATCTTCTCACTGACTAGTCAATATGCATCGCTCCCAGTACACTTACTGGGGTGCAATGGGTGCAAGGAGGAAAGTTTCTGCATAGTTTCCTCATGGATTTTTGCCTGTTTTTTTACCAAATGAAGATCCTGACTCTTCTCTTGCTTGTTTTTCAGAGATTCATCGGAGAAAAAATGGTTGTTACATGGCGAGAACGCGAGCATGAAGAAGAGGACAATGTTGCTTTACATGATCCGGGAATAGTAGCTGCATTGCGGAACTGTGGCTTGTTGAAGATTTTCCGTATCTCTAGCATGAGGCAACAAATCAGTTTGTTGCAATATTTCCTCAATGCTTGGGATCCTATCAACCAGGTGTTCCAGATTAGGGGCAAATCGATCCCCTTGACTATCGTGGACATCTATTTTCTGACCAGTTTATCGAGGCATGGTGCCCCTCTCTTATTATCAGGCTCCGCCCATGGGGGTGAGTCCGTGAGGGAGTACATTCACCGGCACTGTAGAGAGGGATCTCATCCGAGTACATACGGCAAGATCAATATCCGAGATGTCATTGACTGGCCCTTGTGGACCATTCTGTTCACTTTTGCTAGACTGGCTGGTAGTTCTACTCTTCACATAGCTAATAGGTCTTACATGCATTATGCTTTGGAATGACTTGAACTGAAGGTGTTCAATTGGTGTGATGCAGTACTCTCTGTGATGAAAGATCAATTGACCAAGGTGAAAAGTGGAAGATCCAAGAACTTCGGTTATGGTTCTATTTTTACCACTTTCGCCTTGGAGAGAATCCCACTGATGCAGTCGCAATACATTTCTCTTGGTTTACCTCCACTGACTGAACCACAGATGCAGAGATGGGTTGACCTCATGTCTCGGCATGTTGACCAGCCCCAGATTTCTTTTTCCGAGACCTTCTTTGAGTGGTTTGATCATTAGGAGATGGTTTATGCCAGGTTCCCATATGCTGGTATGGATTTCTGAGGTGACCCGGATTTGGTGTTGCCAGTTGGCGAGCAGTGGGGTGCCATGGGTAATTCTTCTGACCATATCTCTGTTCATTTTTCTTTATAATGTTCTTATGTTTTTTGATCAATACTAATTAAAAATCATGTGCTCATGCAGATGTTGGACCAGTTCGACTGGCAGTACGCCGCAGAGACCCAACGACCGCTCCAGCAGGAGAGGCTGTTGGGAGGGCCATCCTTCACAACCTTAATGTGGTCGAGACTCTTTCAGCACTACAGGACTAGATCGAGGGTCTTACCCTTGGTATCCCAAATGTGAGGACCGACGAGCTACCTCTGCGGTTGCAGCGACATACTACTGGAGTGCCGAGTCGATGGACTAGGCTTTTACGCATGATTGCACACGCGGTGACTTGTTATCACCAGCATCATTAGACTAGGATGCCCCCTAGCATTTTGATTTTTGGGTCATTTGACCGATTTTTTCTTGGTTACAAAACATTATGTACAGACTATAAACAGTGATGAAATATATTTTTGATTTTCGGAGCTTTATTTTGGTTAAGTTACATGATCCTGCTGCATATATTGATGTGATGCTTCTTTTTATAAATGTCGCAAATGTCTATCTAACACATAATTTTCCAATGAGTCTGTTAATGTGTTTAAACTTCTGGAAATATTTTGATATTGGATGAAATTGAACTGTCTTTCCAAAATTTTGACCCTTACAAACATGCGATAGATAGCTGGATTCCGTACAGAATAGATGCCGGTGAGTTGTAGAATGACGAGCTGTGAGTCTAACCTGACGACAAGTCGACATATGCCATGTGTGATGGCATCAGAAAGGAGTTCTATCAATGCGTTGTACTCAGCGATATTGTTCGTAGACCGAGCAATACAGACTCCTCTGAAACTTACTAACTCGCCACTGGGATTGAAAATGGCCCATGCCGCAGAAGACAGGTTCCGCGAACTACGACTTGCTCCGTCGGCATATCCAACGAATGATTCCAGTGGGTTTGACATCTGCAACGAATGCAAAAAGAGGATTACTTGACCAAAATAAATGCTCTTGGTGGAAACAAAAATGTAACAAAAGCATGCGGATTACTACGTGAAATCAAGCATAGTAATGCTTGAGGTACAACCCGTTGCGAGGTTGCGCCAGTGGAATCCCATCATAGTCCATCAACTCGTAGGCTCCTTTTGCTAATACTCGCTTAACAATATAGGGACCCATCCATAATGATTTGAATTTCCCTGCTCCCAAATTATCAGATTCCTGGTTGTAAATTAAGACCAGGTCACCTTCTGAGAAGACGCGAGGTTTGACATTCTTGTCGGACTGTGCTTTGACTCGTTTCTTATGAGCTTCATTAGCTGAAGATGCATCACGACAGGTTTCATCCAATTGGATTAGTTACAAGAAACAAGACTCTTCTTCTAAGGTTCCAGGGAGAAGGTCGACTGCGAGTTTGAGGGATGAGATTTCACATTGAACTGGTAAGATTGCTTCCAGACTGTACACAAGTTGAAAAGGTGTGAACCCGGTTGCATTTCTTACCAATGTCTGGTATGCCCACAAGGTCGAGTACAAGATTAGGTGCCAATCCCGTTTATGGACTCCGATCATCCTGCAACATGCACTTTAGGACTTTGTTGATTGCCTCAACTTGTCCGTTAGCTTGCGGATAGTACGGAGTAGAGCTGTCGTGGGACAGTCCTAATTTGGCAGCTAACTCAACCATCATGTGATTGCGAAAATGCAATCCATGATCTGTGACTATGGCCTGTGGAACGCCGAATCTGGAGACTATGTGATTAAAAAAGAAAAGGGCAGCCGTTTCGCCGCTGTTGTTTAATGTAGGCATCGCCTCAGCCCATTTGGTAAAATAGTCTACCGCGACTATGAAGTACCCATGCCCCCTGGCTGAGGTGGGGTTACATGTCATGAAATATATGCCCCATTTGGTGAATGGCCTAATAGCTACTACTGGTTGCAGCGGTGTGGGTAGTTTTCTGGTTTTGCTATCGAAAATTTTGCAAGCATGGCAACTTCTAATTGTGGTTATGCAATCTTTGAACATTGTTGGCTAGAAGTATCCTACTCGCAAAATTTTTTGCGCCGTAGCATAACCAAATTGATGTCCCCCACATGCACCTGAATGACAATCATTTAGGACTTTTTTAGACTCCTCATGGGTGATGCACCTTCGCAGAACTGTATCGATACCATGACGGTAAATGGTATCACCGAAAATCATGTAGTATTTCGATTGGTATCGAATCCGTCGTTGTTCAGAGCGTGAGGTATTAGACCTATATGTTTGTGTCTGGAGATAGATGATTATATTTCTGTACCATGGATTGCTTGAAGATATCAGAAAAAAATTTTCATCCACGATTGCTCCTTCTGATGTGGCATCGTTGGACGATGATGGGAGATCACATAGTAACTCTGCGAATACCAGGGCTTTCTTTGATTTGGATTTTTTTAATTCCAGATCAAACTCTTGTAGAATTGCTATCCATTTTGAATATTTTCCCCCAGTAACTGTTGCGACAATATATAAGTCATGGGGTTGCAATTTGATAAAATGGTAGTTTTTCTGAAGAGGACGTAGTGTCAAAATCTCTGTATTGCTTGAACAGTTGCGAGGGCGAGATTTTCAATCTAGAAGTATTTAATTTCCGTATCATTTAAGTTTTGGCTTAAATAATATATAGGATGTTCAATTCCATTGTCTTCTTGAACTAAAACCATTGTTATGGTTGTATCTGCTGCAGCCAGATATAGGTTAAAGTCTTTTTGATAATCAGGGGCATACATTAATGACGCTTGTATTAGAGATTTCTTGAAAGCATCAAAGGAGGCTTGAGTGACCTGGTCCCAAATGAAGGGTACTTCCTTTTTCAATAGACGAGTATAACCTTTAGCTAGTTCGGCATAATTTGGAATGAACCTCCTGAGGAAATTTTCTTTCCCTTGGAGTTTCTGAATCTGAAGCAAGTTTGAAGGTGGAGGTAAATTGATGATTGCTTGAACCTTGAATGGGTCGAGACAAATCCCATCCTTTGAGACCACGAAGCCAAGTAAACAACTAGAACTAACACAAAACACGCATTTGTGTGGATTGAGTTGTATCTTGTAGTGTCGGCAACGTAGAAATATCGCTCTCAAATGGTGTGGATGATCGGTCCGCTTTCGCGAATGAGCTGGAAGATCATCGAGATATGGTTGAACGATGTTTTTGATGTCATGGAAAGCATAGTTCATTGCTCTCTAAAAAGTTTCCCCTACGTTCTTCAAACCAAAGGGTAGCTTGCGATATGCGAATGTGCCCCATGGAGAAATGAATGCAGTCTTTGACTGGTCCTGTGGGCAGATATTCATTTGATTATACCAAGAAAATCCATCCATAAATGGAAAGATTTCACATCCGATGCATTCATCAATTATCTGGTTGATAAAGTGTGTAGGGTAGTTGTCTTTTGGACAAGCTTGATTTACATCCCTGTAATTGACACACACTATAATCGTTCCTTGTTTTTTCATCACAGGAACAATATTCGATACCCAATCGGTTAGAGGAACGGGGTAAATGAAACCAGCATAAAGGACTTTTTCAACTTCCTCCTTGATGGCAACGACTTTCTTGGGGTGCACCTGCCTTAGCCGCTGTCGTACCAGTTTGACATCTGGATACATCTTAATTTCGTGTTCAACTATGCTCGAGTCAATACCTGGCATTTCATCATATGAACAAGCAAAGACATCTCTGAACTCGCGAAAGAGAGCGTTATATATTTCCAGTTCTGAAGAAGAACAAGATTTGCCAACATGAATATTCTCTACAACATCTGTTTTGGTGGAGATATTTATTGCAGTAGTCTCTTCGATATTGGATAGGTTTCTCTCGAAATCCACCGTATTTACAGTATTCGTCAGAAAGTCAAATACTGAAGGATGGTGTAGGTTACCAGAATTATCTTCTTTCCAGTTCAGAAGATGGGAACAATGGTGGTAATCTTCCCATGGTGCCCCATCAATCATCATCAATTGAACGATTCCTTTGTCTGTAGAGTGTACTTGCAACCAAGGGTCTGAAGGGGTGCCATATTCCTTAGACCTATCTATCCAAATGCTCGACGAGCATTGATGCGGGTTTGCTTCCCATGTTGAAAACATTGATTGCTATAATATTTCCAGTGGGGTTAGAGGCAAAAATTGCAGATGATCCATTTTAACATCTTTTTCTGACATATTTTGCATGGAAGATATCATATTGCAGGTTCCTACATTAGCAACTTCTGCCAAATTTGTAGGAGGCGGTAGGGTAAAAGTTCCCATTAACGTAGGGTCTTTTAGTAGGCCTACTCCAATATTGTGAAGCGTGCTAGGGCTTCCATGGATCATTGGAATTCTTCCCGTAACTTGCGAACTGTTGGGGAGAAAAGTTTGTTGGTCGATGACTGTAATTCCTCCTTGGGATGGAAATGTAATTTTCCTAAAGTAGGTCGACACAATAGCTACCATGGCATATATCCAAGGTCTTCCCAGTAAGATGTTGTAATCGAGGTTTCCGTCGATGACTTCAACATTGATTTCTACTATTGTTCCCCCCAGTTCGACTTTCAAGTTACTTAATATTCCATACGGGGTGTATGTTTGTCCATCAAATTCTTTCAATGTCGTCGACAATCGTGACAAGGATGGAGACCCTAGAGTTTTCCAGCAACTCATCGACATGATACATGTGGATGCCAGGTGTATGTTTGTCCATCAAATTCTTTCAATGTCGTCGAAAATTGTGACAAGGATGGAGACCCTAGAGTTTTCCAGCAACTCATCGACATGATACATGTGGATGCCCCCTCATCAATAATCGTTCTATGAACAGTTTTGTTGAGGGCTTTCACTTGAATGAGGAAAGCTAGTTGAGCTGGCAATTGAGGGTCATATCCTTTATGATTAAAAGGTACAATATTGGAATCCATTGGGTCAATCCCACCTATTGCTGATAATAAAGCCTGCTTTTGGGAGGGGCAATTTTGCAGTGCCTCAAGAGTCGACATCGCGGAGGGCGATTGGGCTAAATCCTCCACTATATTATAGTGTTGTGCTGCTCGGGCACAAGGATTAAACGTCGATTTGTGTACTACTCCCTTTGATGGTTTTATTGTTAATTCAGGAATGATGGGTGGCACAACTTCGGTTGAAGTAGTTGTTGAACTACTAGGTTGATCATTATCCTTGTTGTTCAACATCTGTGGATTCCTGTAATCTTTACTCCTTGTTGATATCAGAGCATCATTCAGTTGCTTTGAAATTGACAACATTAGCACTTGGGAAGGGGAAGCATTTTCGCTAGCAACCAGATTTGTTCCTAGGTTTGGAAACGGATTAGTCAATACAGCCAAGGTTTTTGAACTTTTGAAAGATTTTCTAAGTTCTTCTTTATATGGACACTCTCTGGTCCAATGATCCTCGTCACATATATGACATGGAGTTTTGGGTTTCCCATTTCCAGAAGGGTTTGCAGAATATTTTCTAGGAGATGAGTCCTCCTGGTTCTTCTTCTTCCCTTTTTTTTTCTTCTTGCCTCTCGGTTGCTTGGGTTCTTTGCCTTTGTCTGTCAACACGGCATTTACTTCTAAGGCTAGAAGTTCATCATTTGCATTTTGACTTGAAACTGTGCGGGCTTTTTTTGATGTAGCCTTTGTGGTTTTAGTTCTTGTTGTACCTATCACACCATCATCAGCATGAGAGTCTTTGTTTGATTTAGGAGGAGGAGGAACAGAAAATTCTGGTCTAGGAGCATCAGGGATTTTATCGCAGAGCATGCCAGACTGAGTATAAATCAAGTATAGATATTGTGCATGAGCAATAACTTGCTCTCAGTGATGACTCCTCCCTTTGCCACGTCTTCTGTAATAGCGGGTAACAGTGACTTAATAAACCATTCAGCCAATAGCTGATTAGGAACATATGTTTTTACCATTCTACGATGATGTCGCAACTCATGAATATGATCGGATATGTGAGTGGCTGTCGTTTGTTTGAAATTGATAAGTAGCTCAGTTCCTGTTTCGTACCTTATAGGTAATTGAAAATGGGTTAAAAAGGTTGTGGCTAGGGTACTGAAGTTATCAAATGAAGCTCTAGGAAGTTCGATATACCACTTTGCTGCCGGACTAGTTAACGTGCGCTGAAATAGGTGAAGCCGAATCGAATCATCATTGAGAGTGTTTGATGAACACCATAGATGAAAGGTCATCACATGATTTGATGGGTCTTCGCCCAGATTTCCATTAAATTTAGGAATATCCAATGGAAGCTTATGCGGAGTCGCTGGCCACCAAGGGGCGTAGGCAATTGGATCATTCGTTAGTCAACTCAGATCCGGTAACTCTAAAGTTTCCACAAAAGGCAACTGTTGATTTAGGCTTGGTCGAGCATACCCAGGATAAGACGGAATTGTTTGAGCAGTCGGTCTTTGCATACCAGCATAATGCATTTGATGTTGGTAACTTTGGTAAGGTTGATGGGCATAACCATTATGATATGGTTGATACGACTGTCCATTACTTGCAAAGACTTGTTGCTCATATCCTTGGTAAGCCTGCTGGAATTGCGGTTGTTGGTATTGCACCAGCCATGGTTGTGAAGTCATGGGCTGTTGTCCAGTACTGACTGTTTGACCAAGATGGGGGTTGGTGTTCCCCGTTTGAACCTGTGCCATTCCACTAGTTGGTGATTGTGGTTGTGTCGTGGGTACAAGAGTTTGTTGCATTACAACCTGCGAAACTTGAGGTTGGCATACAACTGGTGATGCTTGTGCTTGCGATATTGCCACAATAGCCGGCGTAGTGGGGATGTTTGTCATAGGTAAACTTTTTTGTATTGGTTCCAAAGCATTGTTAGATTCATTAAATTTATTTTAAGTTGATCTTGCTTAAAAATTTGCCTTTCAGTTTCACCGCGTGATGTGTATACAATTCCTAAAATGCAGTCTAAGATGATAAACAAACATTTAATCTTCTTTTGGCAATGAAAGTCCTAGCTACTAAGGAAAGAAAGTTGAGAATCTTTCTGCAAAGAGCACAGAGCGCACGCTAAATGCACTGTCCTAAATCAAACCAAGCAGTCAAAATGAAAATGCACATGCATGTATTTGTTTTTAGCCTTCTTAATGTATGAATGATGATAAGAAAGCTATGTGAAAATCTGACAGTACTCAACAAATTTCTTTTCAAAATGAAGTGAAGGTAGGAGAGACACTTTGCGATTTCGAAATGAAAATTGCATTTCGACACTTTAAAAACTATTAATTCAAATCATATGCAATAGCAACTGTATAATGGACTATCAGGACAAATAGGATTGTCTTCTAAAACTGAAAACGACAGCTACGACACTTTCAGATCAAGAAACGACAGTTCGACTACGATACTTTTTTGCAAAAGAGAACTGAAAATGGCGCATGATACATAAAAACACTTACAGTTCTTTGCACTTTGGAGGCGGAATATGTAAGAGAAGGGGGTTTTCACAGAAATACAATGACCACAGATAGAAAAACTCTTGAATCGAACTGAAAACAGTGAGAAAAAGCCACAGTCTTAAGGTAATGTTAACCTTCCCTGACCATCGCACCTGTTACACAGTGAAACCAGTATGCAGCACACCTATTGCACTCGGGAAGTGCAATGCATACAGACTGCCTTGAAGGCAGGGTGCGATGGTACCAGTGCGAGACTTTAAACAAGTTTTTACTCAGAATTTGCAATTTAGATCAGGGATTTATGCCGAGTAAGTGATGTTCAGTATATGTAAAACACAGGGGTAGATCTAAGGAGGTTACTAGAGCCACCACTTAGGGCTATTAGACTGTTTGTAGATTGATTGTTTAATTCATAAACAAAACCCGGAGATAGACTGAAGCAGCATTGATCTACTTTGCATTTGTATAACAAATGCAGTTTGAAGGCTAGCTGGCTTGGCTTCAGGCTCCGTCTGTAAGTTTATAAAAGAGACAAAGATAGGCTAACAAACAATCTAGTCGCTCCCCAGTGGAGTCACCATTTTGTTACCAGGAATAGTGTCCATTCGGATGCTTCTATTCCCACTAAGATTGGTGGCTATCTTAGAAACAAACAAGTAAAGTCTACTTTTGCTTTCCTTTATGAAAATAGATAGGAGTGGAACAAAGGAGACCAACCTTAGTCTTGTGCTTGATTTCCTCTCCTCCCTCATATAGCTTTGTCGCTTCTGCTTTGTTTGCCCAGCTCCAAAGAGCACCTATGGAATCACAGCAACATACTGCTATCGAAGAACAAAGATCTATATTCATAAATAACATAGGACCAGATGTGTGTTAACCATACAAATGCATATATAATGAAACATACAAGAATATGGAGGAAAACTTGAATAACTTAATTAAGATGAAAAGTAGAAAGAGGATTACAACCATATGTTCTGACCCAGCATCATCCTCCAGCAAGAAGGCCCTTCTTCACCTCAAGTAAAGCTTAGATCACCCAACACTATGAAATTACACCAAAAAACCAACAACACTTCTCTATAAGATACAAAATTCCAGCCTCTGGATCTCTGTGATGAGGGATCCATATATAGATGATTATAGGGAGGTGAGTCATCTTCTCGGATCTTGATTAGTGTCCTCTCTCTGATAGTTCCTGCTTCCACTTGGAGAATGATGATCTCTTACTCATCCCTGGTCGAAAATAGAGAGGCAAGTGTCAGAGGGAAGCTTCTGGAAGATTCATGATCTTCCACCTCGCAATTTGTCCCTGCCATTTGTCCATTCCCGACCATCACACCCTATAGAGGGGCCATTCATTATGCATTGCACCCTTTACACTGGGAAGGTGACATGCATCACACCCTCTGCACTGGGTTTTCAGTATGGTCCAGTTTTGACCATTTCTGAGCAGTTTTTAGTTGAGAACTTCTGGGAGATGATGTAATCAGCTGACCTTGTTCCTTTAGGCAATGAAGCAACACTTTTAGGGACTTAGGAGCCCTCATTTTATGGACATTTATGATTGGGGTTGAAGTGCCCAAAATGTTCTATAACAGTTGCCCCGTAAAGCATGAGTTCGTTAATCTTTTTGATGTCCAGTGAAATGCTTTACCATGAGGATTCAAAGTTTTTTCGAGCTGGGAGGAAACCTGTAATAAGATAAAATACAATACATTATCTTGACAACATTTTTCATGATCTCGATGAGGCGAGCATTCCCATGCTCAGCTTTATAAATTCATTTTCATGTGCATAGGACAGATAATCGTCTGTGTGGCAGACTGATGATTCAGACTCATCATCCTTTGATTTGGATGATCATCTGTTCGACAATGATGTACATTTGATGTCTTTATATTCCTGAATATATCGCAGCCTGGATGGATGAAACTAGATCCAGGGTCTTCAAAACTCATTCAATCTTCACTCGGAGTACAAGTCGATCCAAGTGAAAAATGTTCTGGAGACGAACATGGAAAGACATCGCCTGATTACCAGCCAATGATGTAAGCTGTTAATAAGCGCGAGAGGAATCACCAATAATGAAAATGACCCTCAAGGTACTACAGTACAATTCACGTGGTGTGAAAATGGACTTGGCGTCACCGAAAGTGAGAAACTTGCCATTGAGGCATGCAAGCTTCAAAGTACTGAAAGGGTTGTCCCCAGGTCAACTTCTTGGATAATGAGCTGATGTCGACAAGATGTGACCCATCGTAGGAGGGCCTTAATGAACCCCACATCTACGACATGGAACGAAGCAAATGATTTTGGAGGTGAAAACGATCTGACGATACAGGGTTCAGGGTGGCGGTCATGAAAGAATGGAGCATGAGTGTATTGCAGTGGGTGAGACACAGGCGAATTATCTGAATGACTTATCTTGAACATATCGGCGACACTGACGATGGATTGGTAGCGTTAACCCCAAGGATGGATGGTGTGACGGACCAATGGTGATGACCAGTGAATAGTACAACCCAACCCGGCTTGGATGCGGAAGGAAAGTGTCATGTTCAAGAGTGACTTGCTACCAATAAAGTTTATTCAAGTTTTCTTCCCAATTTTCCCCAGTCATTGCTGACCAATACCTCTTTATTT
>APFE030535002.1:0-11682 GCA_000404065.3 Pinus taeda | reverse complement strand
TGCTGCTAGGTCAACCATGCACTTAATTCTCTGACAAGGGAAGTCGTCTGTTTGTTCCTCAATCCCATTTTCTCCATTTTCCATGGTGTCAGTCCATCAGTCACATTACTATTTTCCCTCGTGCCTTAGTTGAGGATCCTCATTGCTTGACCTATGGCAGGCTCTATTATGTTGACATTAGCTCATCTATTCCAAAATAACGACCTATAGGGCGGTGTATCTTGGTTCAAGCTTACACTCTCGTTCAGTGCCTCAGATCAAGCAAAGGGAAGCATCATTGCCCTTTGACTTGATTGTTTCATGCTCGTGATTCATACACTTGATGGTCTAGTGATGCAACAAATTGTAGCCGTGATTCTCGGGTGTGTGAGAGATATTTCATACCTCATTAGGGGGTGGCCCTTCAGGTAGCCCCCCACATGCCTTGATCACTTCATATTATGCTACAACCTTAGATGCAGTTCCATAGATTTGATATGTTTGGTTCCTACCAATTGTATTGTTCGTAGCATGTACATCTCCTTCAGATGATCCATTTAGTTTTGCAAATCCCTTCCCTGTTCAACAGGGATTTTTCGGTTGTTCTACCCTCCTTCCCACCCATTTTTTAAGGGAAAGGCCATTATATCTCATGTACTCAGATGTTATTGTATCTAGTCCTAGCTCATGTTTTTTCCAAGTGCATTATGTATATGGGACACATTGTATTATTTTGTCGCTCGGTTATGCCATCATGTCATGTACCATTCAACATGTACTTCATTGCTCAGTTTTATGTTTCTGGGCACATAATTATTCTTGTACTAAGTTATCTCGGTGGGTATAGGTATGCCTCTCTCGCCTCACTAAGATCCAGTACCATAACATAAAAGGAGACTTGCATTGGTCTCGCCCCCTCTGTCCCTATCGTCTTTCGCTTAAGCTCCATTGGTCTCCCTCTCTCTCTCTGTGACTCCACTTTGTTGTCTAGTGATTGTGTCTTTACAACGTACTTCTGTCATACGTTTTTCTCCTAACACTCGTATGTTGGGGGGCAATCTGTTATCACAAAAAATGATCATCTAGCCTTAATTTACTAGATGGATCGAAGTAAACCATGTAAGGCCAATTTTACCATAGTAAAATTGCTTTCATTGTGAGAAATTACTTAATAAACCCATTTGTTTAGCAATTTATAATTAAACCCATGAAGAATAATTAAACAAATCAATATTTATTTAATTATCTTCTAGGAATAATTGATAAAACCATTATTTAGTTAATATTCCTTGTCATATTTGACCCAATTTTGAAAATAGATAGATAAATTATTAATTATATTATTTTTCTGTAGGAATAATTAAGTAATTATTATTCCTTGTCAAGTTTGATTAAATCCCTTAGGAATAATTAAATAAACCATTATTTGTTTATTATTCCTTAACCATATTTCTTGAGATGATAAATAAAATTCATTTATTTATTTATTATTTCTAAATAAAAGTTTAAATACTTTTTCCCTCCTAACCAAATATAATAAAATATTCCAAGTGGTTATTTCTAGCATGGGGTTGATAATATTTTATTATTGCTCATTATTTGAAGATAATCTAATATTTTGTTATAAATAGGAGGGTTTTCCATTCATTATTCACTTTCAATTATTTTCATTGTTGCACTCACTATTGTAACTCTGATTATTATCATTGTCGCACACCATCTTTTTTTCCATTTGAGTTCTCATTGAGCTCAAACATTTCATTTGATGGGTTTTACACATTATAGAGGAGAGAGACTTTATCGAGGGGGACTGGTAAGATTTATTTTTTCCCTTCATAGGTGTTGTTTAATAAAATATATTCTTTATATATCTGGTTTCCATTGGATTATTAGAGCTACCCGCATTTATTACTATTTCATTTTGCTGTTTAACTATGATTGTGGCATAGATTAGGGCTTTGACAGGTTTTGTTTCTATCATTTGCTATAGATCTACAATGTTTAGCAGTCATTTATATTGTTAAGACTATTTGTCATCCACAACCTTAGGTGATTTCCTTTCGTACACATATGAGAAGAAAACACTATAACATAGTAAATGTATGGAACTAATAAGAATCAAAGTATTTATTTATTTTCTGTTTTATATATTTAATAAATTGTAATTTATCATGAGAAAGTTCACTAATTTGTATCAATTTATACATATTCCATATTATTACACATGAATAAAAAGTTGACGTATAAGTAGCACCATGTAGTGGTTGTTAAATTATTGGGAGTGGTCATTGTACCCTTAGTAGAATTGTGCTCACTATTCTCCAACATGTTTTTCTCACTCTAAACATTCAAATGATTCTCCAACATATTTGGCTCACTCCAAATACCCTCAATGCCTTAAGGAGAAGCTTTCATGCAAGGTTGGTTGACTATTTAGGAGAAGAAGGAGAGTCATCATAATTGATGCCCTATCCATCCCATAAATGATCTAGACTCTCTGAGGAATGAGAAAAAATAGCGACAATAAAAAACGTCACAAGTGCATAAAAGGAACAATGTAGAGTAAAGTCATATGAAAAGAGTTTAATTATTTTTAAATGGTAAAAATATTTTCACGAGAAAAATTTTCATGCCTTTTACAATAATGAAGGCCATTATTATATTATTTATGGTTCCTTTTCACCTAGAGTGATGCAATTTTGTCATATGTCCAATACCATGGGTTACAAAAACCATGGGTGAATACCATGAATCACTATGGTAAAAACTAACAAATAATTGCATATGATAAAATCTAATTGTATGATTATATTTTTATTTTATTTTCTTCCACCTTTTGAATACCATGGGTGGATACCGTAGTTTACCAAAACCACATGCTTCAAAACTACCAACAGTAGAAAATAATTACTGACCATGATGATTTGATGGAAAAGGTCAGTATCCACCAATTCTCACTCAGATCATTCCTCCACCATCACGAAGAAATGGTCCACATTGCATTGAGTGCCCCCATCAGATGGGGAAACTTCCACTGAACTAGGACTAGAGCCACTTGCCTTGGTGTAGGAGTTGCTTTGCTTTAACGACTTGACAAAGCTACCCTCTATTGGCAAGTGCTCTTAACCTGTATATCCATGATATGATCAATTGTTTCCTGTTCCATGTAGTTGG
Organism: Pinus taeda; assembly: GCA_000404065.3. Lineage (NCBI taxonomy): Eukaryota > Viridiplantae > Streptophyta > Pinopsida > Pinales > Pinaceae > Pinus > Pinus taeda. The sequence goes on along the minus strand of APFE030535002.1, from coordinate 8,529 downwards.
GGTTGAGCTTTATTGGTGTAAACTACTCTTCTATTTCTAATATGTCTAATAATGGTGGAAAATATGGAGGTCCGCATTGAACACTAGGTGTAAGGAAAGGAAGGGGGGGATACTTTTCTTAAAAGAATTGTCATCCACAACCTTGGAGATGGTGTAGGTTCCATAGTGAAATGGATGAAGCTTTTGATGGGGTCCTGTAAGGCACTCTTTCTACAAATGAATCCAAACCTTCTCTCCCACCTGGAATTTGTGTGGTGCCCAATGTTGATCATGGCACTGCTTATGCATGGTATTGGCTTTCTTTAAAATATTATGTATTTGTTGATGGATTCTTTGAATATACTCAATAAATTTGGTGGCTGCATTAACCTTAGATTGAGCATGGGAAGATTCTTCCTATGTGGATGCAAGGGGTAGTGCTACATTAATTAGACCTAATGGTTGAAATCCCAAGCTCACCTAAAAAGAGTTGTGGTTTGTCGAGCTATGGAGGGAGCTATTATAGCTATGTTGAAAAATGGGAGACTTTCATCCCACGTGTGTGGATGTTTGGAGTTGTACATGCACAAGATATGCATAATCACCTCGTTGACAACCTCAATCTAGTCATTAGTTTGGAGGTGGAAGACAGTGGATTTTATGAGCTTGGAATTCGACAATGACCAAAGGATAGACCAAATTTTCTTAGGAACCTATTATCTCAATATAATATGATTGTATGTAGTATCCTGAAATGTACCCACACCCATTCAAAGAAAAGCTTAGCAATGGAATTCATTATGATATTCTTTTTTCGGCTGTCACAAAAACAAAATCATTGCCCTATTTGGTTGAAGGAATACTAGACATCTAGTCCATCGAGATGGATTCCTAGGGCCTGTCAAGTGTGGGTAGAGGGGTGTACAAACCTTGCTTCTTAACGACTAGTTAGGCAATGACATAGGCAGTGCAAGACATGATATTATTGTTGACATCCTATTAAAGTTTCATCCAATGAAAATACTTTTTTAGCATGACCATTGTTTTTTCCATGCTAAAGTGGTCTTCCATTTGTTTGCAGTGAGCTTCCAAAATCAATTTTGCATGCTCACTTGAAGGAACATAGAGATGGCCTAGATGGCATAATAGTTTGTCCTAAAAATGAAATTCAGTGATGATCATGCCTATGCTCAACATATGGTAAGTGGTAGTGAAGTTAGGATTACTCTTATAGAGTTAAGCCCACCCAGAGGCCTCATGTCCATAGGAGCAGAGCATTGTGGTTAGTGCTGCAATTGGAGGTAGACTGAGGTAGTCGACAATGCAATTGGTGCTTCATGTCTTATATTTGATGTTGAGATGAAACTATTGCAAGTATGTGGACCACTTTTGATGGTGATTATTTTGCAATTTTCCTTGCATTTGCATAAGTGAAATTGGGCCTTTGCAAAGTGATGAGCTTGGCTAGATGTGCCCTTTTTGAAGAAATCTTAGATTTTCACTTGGTTTCCTCATTTTCTAGAAGAGAGTGGCGATAGATTGACCCATTGGGTAGAGGTACACCAGGGGTCAATGAATTGAATGATTTATCAGACAGTGCAAAAGTACCCCAATGGGTGAGGAGAAGATGGCTTTGTACTCTTACATGACCTTATCCACTTGATTTTGTTGTATGGAGATGCCTTGTGTGGAGGTCATGGATGTGGCCATTATCTTCTGCTCACTTTGAGATCAAACCAGGAATATGGCCTTCCCACATTTCATAATAGAGTTGAAAGAAATGGTGGTAGGTGGAGCTACTCCTTGTTGTAGTGTTTTTGTAGAATTGGGGTACCAAAAGACACTTTATTACCAATAGGTTTCTCACTGCAAAGAAAAACAAGTAGTTGGTTATCAGTGGAAAAACATGAAGGAACAAAGTATTGCAAATGGTGAAAACAATAAAGATACAAACATAAACTAAAACAAAGAGATAAACACACAATAATGATTAATGAAGCAAACGAGTCAACATAATTATGGAAAATGGCTACCTTTATTGACTGCTGATGGTAGAAGATAAATACAAATAATAAAATACTAAACACTTGAAGAGAATTATTTGAGCTATGGTGCTCAAAAATCCCCAGTAAGGAGGTTCCTATCTTCACTCTCTTTGCAAGCTTCTCCTCTCTATGCAATAAGTATCAAGGCTCTCTCAATGGTGAAATCCTCTTCACACTAGAGTGATGGATTGCTAAGAATCAATTTCGCCAACATAATAGTGCTCTACTTCTTCTGCTTCAACAATGAAATGAAGGGTTCCTCTAATAGCAATTTGGCCAACATAACATTGTCTTCACTTTGGCTCTCCCATGACCTGTTTATATAGATTTTTTGAATCCCTCTTCCCTCTCTTAGTTCATGAATGAAAATGACTTATGAGTAGGACACGAGGATTCCTTTGAGGGATGCATATCTTCAGGGTGACTTTAATTCGGCTATCCTTGATTGAAATCCTATGAGGGAACCATCTTCCAAGTGTGGTAAGTGGTATCAAATTACCGAGTCAGCCATTTATTCGACTGTGCGAAGTTTGAAGGAAATACCGTGCATCACACAACTATCGAAGGGAAAGCCACACAATCATCAATTTTTAATTCAATATACATTGGACCTTAGGAGAAATTAATTTTTTTGAACTTCAAAATGTCTTCAGTTGGAAAGTCTTCACTTGTTCTGCAGGATGACTTTGGATGTCCTTTGGATTGTACAAATATGTGCATGATTTTTTGGTGTTAACAATCCTATGTAGTTGTCTGCCCAAATAATGATGCTATGAGGTCTAGACACATATACAACATGACACTTCCACAAGTATGGTTGGCCTAAAAGAACATTAAAAAATTTAAATGGGGAACATCACACAATACCTCATCCTTGAAGGGCTTGATGTCATAGGGCAGGAAATATTGTTGGTTGACGTGGTGATATCACCCTTGGTGGATCCTACTATTGGTGTATGGTTGTAGGTGTGATGTTGTTGATATCTCTAACTACTTGGAAATCTATGCTTGGATAATATTCTTGTGACATTTGTTTTCAAAAATGAAGTGAAGGAGAACACCCTTCACCCAAATATATGAGTCCAATTCTTCAGGCTCACTTGGCTAGACCTTGGTGGTAGCAAAAATCGCACTAGGGTCTGCATCAACGATTTTATTCCCCATTGTATAGATATAATTCGGAGTTGGAACTTGCATTAACTCCAAGGCTTTCAAATTGGCCACCAATGCCTGCTTTGAGCGACATTCATTGATGTTATACCAAGGGATCTTATGGAATTCACACCACTTTCTTATGTCTTTCTTCATATTACCATTACCCTTCTTTATTTGTGGATTGTGGTGGTCAACCTTGGTTCTGTCCTTTGTTTTATGGTTTGGGGCTTCCTTTTCCCTGCTTTTGCTATGTGGAATTCATAGATCCAAACTCTTGTTATTTATTTATTAAATTTATGGTCATTTGTGAACACATATTGGTACACTGGTAAAACTTTAAATATAAGTTCTGCTGAGTGTAGAGGAAAATGCTTAACTTGATATAGTCCTTTCTCTTTAAAAAACTCCCCTGCACACAATTTCTCTGCACAACCTTTCTCCTGCACTTCCTGCATACCTAATCAGTTCCCACGGTGAGCATGTTATCACCCATCATGATGGGAGTAAATCTTCTCATGAATTTCACTTCTTCATTCATAGCCAGAGTAAGCACCTACTCAAATCTTCTCATTTTTTCTTTTCCCTATCAAATCACCCCACTTTGTTATGCCAAAATGTAATTTCTCACTTGTTTTGGTACCCCAATGATAGATCAAATTTTAGCAACTTCATAATAAATTAATATATAAAATATTCATCTGCATATTTTTTCAACCCCACACATAATTTCTTCACACACCCTTTTTCCCACACTTCTCGCACACCCTTTCTCCTTCTTTCACATAATAGCTCTAGTGAAATTGATTTACAATGTTCTCAATACTATGTCCAATGGCTTTGAATGTAGAGGTGTGGTTGTGCATAAGCATGGAAGAAGCACAATGAAATATTCTTCCACACCTTTGCATTAACTATTTTAAAAAATAATGTTGTTCAATTGAATTTATAGTTAGTTGAACCTACATTGCCTTATATTGCTATTTTTTGATTAATTTTTAACTTTACCACTGCTTGCACTTCCGTACTTTAAACAATCAAAGAGGTAGGTGTATGATATAAGTATTGGGGATAGGAAAAATTCCAGTTCCTTGTTTAGGAAAAGGGAAACCTCAAACACTCGAAAACATTGGAAGCATTTGTTATTGAAATTAACTATTAGTTGTTCTAAACAAGCTTATTAAACTTGGGATAGATTGGTTTCGATCTGACGCACAAAATAATTTTTAAAATTTTAAAATATACATTATGCTGAGTGCATAGGAAAAAAGTGTGATTCGATATAGTCCTCGCTCTTTAACAAACTTCCTTGCACACAATTTTTCCTGCACTTCCCGCACACCCTTTCTCCTTGACTAAAATTCTGTTAGGGAATTGTCTTCAAAGTGTGGGAAGTGGTCCTGAATTGTTGAGTCTGCCATTTCTTCGACTGCGTGACTTTTGAAGGACATACCACGCGTCACGTGACTATCGAAGGGAAAGTCATGCAGTAATCAATTTTTAATTCAATATAAATTGGACCTTAGGAGATTTTTTTTTTTTGAACTTCATAATGTCTTCAGCTGGAAAATATTTGCTTGTGTATTCTGCTGGATGACTTTGGGTGTCCTTTGGATTGTACAAATATGTGTATGATTTTATGGTGTTAACAATCCACGTATGTCTGGAAGAGATGTCTAGAAACTCCACGTATGTCTGGAAGAGATGTCTAGAGACTCCACGTGTGTCTAGAAGTATATCTGCAAACACCACGATATTTGAGTAATAAATGTCACTAAGATTCTTTAATACCCAACTTGGTTCACAAGATATGGAATATATTTATAAAATCCAACACTTTTTGGACTCTCTCTTGTCGTAGTGTGGTCTATCTCATGTACTAGTGGTCGTAGCTTCCAACAAGGTAATATTGTTCCTTCGTAGCATCCTTGAAAGAGCCCCAAGTGGATGTAGCTACAAACATTGTGGATTCCTTTGTGACCTTTTGCTCGTAGTAAGTATCCCTGTAATACTTGGCATGGAGGATGGATTTAAGGAGTGCAAAGGTAACATTCTCTCTATAGAAAAATTTGTGGACCGAAATATACCCTTCTAACAAATTTATCTATTTGTTTAGAGCATTCACATCTATCTAACCTTTGAATACAAGAACGCCAAAAATAACTCAGACCTTGAATATGAAAGTGGCCATTTGACAAAGATGTGTTGGTTGTTTTCATCCATTGGAGGATTTGGGAAAAACTATCCATCATCTCATCCCTTTGTAGCATGAGCAATTCCTCAAGCAATGGTTTAATATGATCTCTTGCTCCCTCATATTTCTTTTCTTATGCCATGGAAGGTCGTGGGGGTCGGGAAGGATAGTATTGCAAAGGATAAAGTAGTTTGAGCCCAAATTCCCTGATCTCATTGTGGACATGCACAAAAAAACAGATAAAGTGCATGTCACTTTGATACCACTAATCCACACTGTATAACAAATGAGACAAAATACTGATGATAAAAAATGTCACGAGTTCATAAATGAAATAATGTAGAGTAAATTCATATGAAAAGAGTTTAGTTATTATTAAATGGTAAAACTATTGTTTTACTATACCATGAGAAAAACTTTCATGTATTTTACAATAGTGAAGACTCATATTTATATTATCTATTGTGCCTTTTCACCTATAGTCATGCACTTTTGTCATATGTCCAATACCATGGGTTACAAAATCCATGGGTGAATACCATAAATCACTATGGTAAAGCCTAACGAATAATTGTATATGGTAAAAGCTAATTGTATGATTATATTTTTATTTTGTTTTTTTCCACCTCTTGAATGCCATGAGTGGATACCATGGTTTCCCAAAACCATGAGCTTGGAAACCACCAACAATACAAAAAAATTATTGATTATGGCGATTTTATGGAAAAGGTGGATAACCAACAATTTCCACTCAGATCAATCAAATTGACAATTTTCAAGAAATCACTCTTGCAATCTCTAAGATAAAAAGTCTCTAGAACTTGAACATGGTAATAAAGGATGAAATCTTCTCAACCTTATCTCATAACCAACCAATGATGATTAAATGTTGACTTCAAAGGACCATGATGATCCTCCACATAATGTGGAGTTAACTTTATTTGTGACTTTAATATACATCTTGTACATGTCAAATGAATAGTCTCAATGCTTATGAAATATAGATTTTTATTAATCATATTGTATGTTTAAATGCCAATTTGATTTAAATTTCATGATTTTTTTTTTTTTAAATACTTTTTCTTATCGCAATGCCAAGAATATGTTATTTCCCAATCTTAAAATATTAAAATAAAGTATAATCATCTTACAACACTCCATGAAAAAATATTTTAATTAAATTATGAATAATATGTGCAAATTAATCTCTCTCTCTCCATTGAACAATAAATAATTTTATTATAAATTTATGTTTGGGGCACAAAAGTACATCCATAAACCAAAATTTGAGAATTTAGGCTCATAAGTTCACCATCCTCTTTCCACGTATTATCTAAAACTGAAACGAAGATTACATTACCTATCCTATATCTATTCCATTTGTAATTCATCCATAATTGCTCCAAGATTAGGAAAAATTTGCATTCCATACTCATTAATTCTGAGCATTAAGATCCTCCACTCAGAGCAAGGAGAATGGTTCGTGAAAGGGGTAAATTACATTCAAAACAAGAATGTTTCTAGAACTAATACAAATAATGTCAATGGAAATTTTAGAGGGTTGAAATACCAGTTGTCTTCCTTGATGGATTTCTTCAGCTTGAATCCACAAATGAGTGATTTCATCCTTGATTCAGTGATTTTGAGATCAAATGTCCACCGTGATTTCCATTGAATTTGTAAAATTATAGGTCAACTAGTTATACCTGAGCTCTAGTTGGAGTAGATCTCCTTGCATGTTCTGAAGGCCTTGCTATACCCCGTCACTATGGGAATGCTTGAACATTGTTTTTACGAGCTTCTATTTCTAAACGAGCTTAAGATTTAGATGGACCAAGGATAAAACAAAAACAATCTACTTCACCTTTGTTGGATTAGGATCCCATGTACACTGAAGTATCCCTTGTTTTGATTTTATAATTTCCATATGGCTTCCTCACACCATTTCTCTAATTTTTTTAAATTAATCCATCCAATGAGTGAGCATTGCATGCTTTAATATCAAGAAAAATATCCACAAAGGAAACTTAATAATCTCAATTGTTGGAAAAAAAACATAAAAAGTTTCCCCATTATTGTGGCAGGATCATATTCCATTGAGTTCAAGCCCTATATTTCCTCTTTGATAGCTTGTTCCCATGCCTTGCCATTATATTTGTATACACCCCCAAATATTCACAAACAAGAGTAGATAAATCCATATTGCGATTGTAAACTGCTCACAAGGATCATAAACTTGCATTAAATCCATTATCATCATTACTGTAATGCTTCCTTGTTTTCTTGCATGGCAAGGGATAAAAACAATTGTTTAATGTCATTGTCTAGATGCAAATACATGTTAACAATGTACCATCCAACGTAAAATTCATCATTGATAGAATATGTTTTCTAATCCATCATGTTCCATAATGCCATTTTAAATTCAATTGTGTAGATCACCCTCCACAGGTGCACCCAAGTGCATGGAATTACTACATGGCCCTTCATGGATAAAGACATGATGAGAGCCTCCTTATATTAGGTCTAATTTCATCATATAAGTTATGATACTTAGAGGTTAATTAAGGGATTGAGTAATGATCCCTCACCACATTAATGCTTATGGTTCTAAGATCTAACGTTGTATCTTGATTGGAAAATTGGTTTGCTACTTGATTATTGTGTCAAAGTACATGGAAAATTGATTGCATTGGCACAAATTTGGAGAAATGAAACATCCTTTTGAAAATAACAATGTAAACTTTGAAACGGGAATTGATACTGTTACCCGTTTCGTAGAGATAGCAAAAAAATGACCCGATTTTCAAAAGTGGTGATGCAGAATACACATGTTTTTTTAGAACATGGTTTTTGGAACTTTATTTTTTTTCATGTTCAAGGATGAAATCAAGTTTTAGAATGGTAGTGATTTTCATGCTGATTTTAAAAAGTGAGTATTCTGCATCACACCTTTTTTTTTAAAAGACCTATTTTTTGACTTTTAATTTTCTAGTGTGTGAAATGTGAAAAATTATTTTCTAAATTTGATAGTTTTTGAAGTCGTCATCTTATTCATATTTTCTTGTTCTCTATCTTTTTTTTTTTTTTTAAGGGGGTTTTTATTGTTTTGTGTTTTTAAATTAGAAAGTCGATAGTTTGAATTTTAGATAATCTACA
>APFE030534992.1:0-34653 GCA_000404065.3 Pinus taeda | reverse complement strand
TTTTTAAAATATACATAGATATACTTAATCCTGCATATTAAAATATATTATTTATGACTTATTTTAATGACTGAAATATTTTATTATGATAAACATTAAAATTCACGGCAGAAGAGTTGTAGCTTCCTTCTAAAACAAAATTTTCATCGTCTTGTTTGGAAGCGGAATGCGACAATGACTGCCAGGAGATATCGATGGAAAATATCCTGACATTTTGGCTAGGGTACTGCTTGGACAACTGAAGAGTGGCAAGCCTCTAAATTTAAATGAATTTTCGCCGTTGGATGAGTCTGTGGAGTACTTTGGGGTGAAGTTGTAGCTCCCTAAAGGCAAGGCAGTTAAATTTTAAATTCTTTTCGGTTGCGGGAGAGAGATGATATTTAAAGCTTAATTCTTATTTGTTTGAGACATTTATGACGACATTGGTGGATAAATTATCCTTCTCACATTGAGTACTTGAGCCGCCAACTAAAAATGAGGGTCAAATCTTCATTATTATTTATTGGTACTAAGCAACAACTCTACATATTATACTTGTTTGGTTATGGACATAAATTAGTCCAAATTCATGTTTATTTATGTGTATATGAGTTATGGTGAAGTCTTGACTTTTGAAGCAACAAATCAATATTGATTTGTTCAAAAAGTTGCCATATAAGTATGAGACTTTTTTTCGAGCCTTATTTTTTCAAACTTTTCAAATTAGAACCTTTAGAATCTAAAAGTATAAATTTTTCGAATAGAAATAATATAACTAACTCTTATTTTGTAATAAGTAATAATTAAAAAAAATTGAGCCTAAGCAACACTTATTTTACAAAATAATAATTAAAAAAATTTGACCCTATGCAACACTTGATACGTCGTAAGGTGTTCCTCTATGAAAAACGCCCCGAGCTGCCACTATGCACCACTTTGCACTTTCAAACCCACTGTTAGACGATTGAACAATGGTATGCAGTCGAATTGATACCTTAAGAAAATTGCATAGCCTTGATCACATTTTACAATTTCAACTGAATGAGGAAAACCCCTTCACATTTGTGTTTTCATTTTGTTGTTGGAAAAATATGCTCCTAAGGTTTCTAACAATTGGATCCTACCAATAAGCTCATGCAATGGACTGGAGACAAGATCAAAACCCCCTGCAAGGACACCATCTCGGGGCTCGAAGGCATGACCTGCAATAATTAGAGGGTTTTCAAGCTCAGCTTCATGGAATTTGGCCTCGACAGAACAATGTCTCCTTTCATTTCCAACTATAGATCATAGGGTCCTTTGGCAATTTAGTAGTTGTTTTACCCTATCTCGCCTACATCCTCCTCATTAAATAGTAGGGAAGCCCTTTAACACTCGACAACATTCATCATGTTCTGTGTTTCATAATATTTGTATACCATTTAAGATTTATTTATTTATTTTTTTTTATTTTTTCTTTTTTTTTTCTTTTTTTTTTTCTTTTTTCTTTTCTGATGCAATCCATTCTTTAATTATATATACTAGTTGTTTCCTTTGTCACGGTCGAATCCTATGGCCTTTACGGAATGCACGAACATTGTACATCTAATGGACGAGCCTACGTACACAGAGGGAAACCTGCGTAATGAAATCAAGATTGTTCTGCCCTCCTTGGTGTTGAATTGGACTGATGTTGTGGATGCAAAGCATTTGGAAATCACGCCTCTCAAGGGCACCATAACAAACAAGGTATTCCAATGCAATTGGAAGACAAGGAAAGGGAAAAAGCTCAAGAAGGCCCTGGTTCGAATCTATGGAGAGGTCATGGATTTGTTCTTCAAAAGGGAAGATGAGATCTGAATATTCCAGTGCATGTCAAGGCTCAAGCAAGGGCCATGTCTACTAGGTTGGTTCCCTGAGGGCTGTATCGAGGAGTTTCTCAATGCAAAGGTAATTTAATCTATTCAATTCTTTGGCTATAATTGGAGGTGTTTTAATTGTTATTTTTTCTCTACTCAAACTTAGCTGTAAAATGCATCTTTTCATTTCTTGTTCAAGGAAATTTAAAATATATTTCTATATTAGGGAATTTATCCCTTTTGCATATGTCCAAAATTTTGAAAGTGTGTTCCTGAATGATTGTGCCTTTTATAATAATAGAAGATGGTGCTTCTTAAAGTTTATGCAAACTACCTTTTCCTATTATTATTGTTGGAATCTAGCAAACATTTTATTGTCTATGAAGTGGATATATCTTGGGATGAAAAACTCTCTTATTCTTAATTTGATTGGCCAAGATTTATTCCTATTTTCAAGTTTATTTTAGGCTTCATTTATAACTGACCTCTACCAAGTTATTCCTGAGCCCAGGTCACGTGACTTTGATGGTGATATGTAAAAATCCTGAGAATGATGTAAACAAATCTCATGTACTTAGTTCAAATGAGCTAGGACTAACTTATACTTTTTTGTCAATGTATTTTTTGAAAGATTTTGGAGAGTGCCAAAGATTTGTGAAGGAATACCTAAAATCATCTAGTAAGTTATCTCATTCTATCACTTATTTTATTTGCAATTTAATGCTTCTCATCATTTGACTCTAAATAACCTCTTTGAGAGCTATACGAACATAAATATCAATTTGAAAATGGGATCACACTGCTATCCACATATATTCCTAATTAGAACTTGGCTCTTTACCTTCTTGTAATCAAATACTTTGGGTAATGGTACAACTTACAAGGTTGAAATTCTAAAATAGTTTTAATTTGACGAGTTAGGACATGGCTTTGTATTTGCAACCCTGTTAATTTATATTACCGAATTGGATTGCACAAGATTTCATCAATGCAGTTATGGATACAAAAACATTTTAGATGTTGAATCAGTTGTAGCTAGATATGCAGTAACAAAGATTCGTCTAGATACAACTTGGACAAAGATTAATTACATGGATGAGTACAACGTTTTTACTCTAGATCTTGTGAATTTCCCTTCGAAGGAAGTACAAAATTTTGTGGAACGAATCCATGATAATGGACATAAATATGTTTTTATCGTTGATCCAAGTAGGGGTCAATTCCACATTCAAGGATTTTTCGAGTGAAAATTCCCCCTTTATATTCTTCTTCGATTCTATGACATAACCAAAAATGAACTAAGTCATATCAATACATTCTAAAGATACAAATTACTCTCTTAATTGTGTATGAATAAGCGTAAATGAATCATACAAGAATTTTTAGAATGGGAAGCGAGATGACATTTTCATTAAGTAAGGAGGTGTGCCATATTTGGGATAGGTGTGGCTAGGCCCAATATATTTTCCAGATTTTATGAATCCCAAGACTTATCCGTTTTGTACAAATGTGTTGGATGTGGAGCTTCATTATCTTTTTGATTCAGAGGTCTTGTTTCAGCCGCATTTGGATCCCAATCCCTGACGGGGGGTGCGGATGGGCTTTCCCCCTGCTATTGCTGCCTGGGGGGTCCAGGGGGGTGACTACATGTTTGGAGTCCCCCCTGGCGGGGGTTTAAGGGAAGCACCCCAGAAGCTAAAAGTAAATGAAAAATTTCCTTGTAAAATATTATAATTTCATAGTCAATCTGGGTCGTTGATTAGGTAGATTATCTGATGTTAGAAGTTATGGTTAATTTAGGTTTTTTTTAGCTAGAAGGCAACCCCTCAATTTGTATGAGGGAATTGTATTGTGAGTGTGTATTATTATTCTAAGAAAGAAAGAGAGAGGAGTTTGTCAAGATCGAAGAAGAAATTACAATGGATCTGTTGTAGGTTGTATCTCTTTGTTTTGCTGGATAATATAAAAGGAAGGACTGATTGTTTCTCCATGGACGTAGCCCAAATTAAGTGAAGCACGCATATATGTGTCTCTCTTGTTTTATGTGTTTTTGTATTTTTGTTTATAAAATATTTTATGTGTTTCATTGCGTCGTTAATTAATTTCTAATACTTGGTATCAGAGTTGAAGGTCTATTTGGCTGATAAACTTGCAGGAGAGAAGGGTTCCTGGTTCTAATGGGAGCAATGGCAGAAGATAGAAGGTTTAGGGTCAAGAAATTTAATGGCCAAAACTACTAGTTGTGGAAGATGCAGATGGAAGATTATTTGTATAAAAAATATTTGTACCTACCATTGAGTGAAAATCAAAGAAGCCAACGAGTATGACAGATGCAGAATGGGAGATTCTTCACAGAAAGGCACTAGGAACAATACAGTTGTGTTTGGAAGCATCAATGGAATTTAAAATTTTAAAGGAAATGACAATAGAAGGTTTAATGAAGGCATTGATGAAACTATATGAAAAACCCTCGGCCTCAAATAATGTATTTTTCATGAAGCATCTACTTAATATGAAGATGTCAGAAGGCAGATTTTTTGTTGATCATTTTAATGAATTTAACATGGTTATCAGTCAGTTAAGTTCTGTAGGGGTAAATTTTGATGATGAATTTAGGGCTCTATTATTTATTTTCTCATTGCTAGAAAGTTGGAATGAATTAGTTATGGATATTAGTAACTTTGTCTCTGGATCTAGTACTTTAAATTTTGATGATGTTGTTGGTGCCATCCTTAGTGAGGAAATGCAACTGAAAATCTCAGGTGATACATCCCATAATGCTTTGAATGCAAAGACTAGGGGAAGAAAAATGGAAATAGAAAGGAGCCATGAAATCATAGTAAGTCAAGAAAAGGCATATCTAAATCCAAATCAAGGATAGTGTGCTAGAAATGTGGGAAGAAAGGACACCTGAAGAAACACTGCAAATTTCGAAAGGGAAAAGAAGGAGATTGACAAAAGGAGAACAATCATGAAGTGAATGTGACAGGTGATGTGTTTCAAGATGCTTTGATTATTTCATTAGAGAATATTATTGATGCCTAGGTTGTAGATTCAGGGGCCTCATTCCATTCCACACCTGATGGGAAACATTTTCATGACTATGTTCAAGGAGATTTTGGACAGGTTTGTTTGGGTGATGATAAACCTTGTAAAATTGTTGGAATGGGTAAGGTTTTTATAAAGCAACAAAAATGAAAACCAATGGTTGTTAAAGGAGGTAAGGCATGTTCCAGATCTGAAGTTAAATCTATAATAGGGAATTTAGGTGGTGAAGGCTATGTAACTGGTTTTATAGAAAAAACATGTAAAGTCATTTAAGGAGCCCTGGTAATAGCAAAAGGAGAAAAGGTTGGTATGTTGTACTTATGCAATGGTATTTCTACTTATGTTAATGCTTTAACCTCCACATGAGCAGATACAAAATTGTGGAATTATAGGCCAAGGCACATGAGTGAGAAGGGGATGCAAATTCTTTACTCAAGAAATTTGTTGCTAAGTTTGAAGCATGTTGATTTGGATTTCTGTGAAAACTGTGTTTGTGGAAAATATAAGAGAGTCAGGTTTATCAGAGTTGGGAAGGAAAAGAAGAAAGAAAATTAGAGCATGTGCATACATATGTATGGGGACCTACTCAGGTATCAGCTCTCAGCGGCTCTCACTACTATGTTACTTTTATTGATGATGCAACTAGAAAAACCTAAATTTATTGCATTCGAAGTAAATATGTTGTATTTGATACTTTCAAGAAATGGAAAGCTTTGGTTGAGAATGAGATAGGAAAGAAGTTGAAGTGTCTTAGATCAAACAATGGAAGTGAATACTGCAACAAATAGTTTGATAACTATTATTTAGAGCATAAAATGTACAGGGAGAAGATAGTTTTAGGTACACCACAGGAAAATGGTGTGTCAGAAAGGATGAATGAGACAATCATGGAGCACATAAGGTGCATGAGATTGCATGCAGGATTTCTCGTACAGTTTTGGGAAGATATTGTAGATATTGTTATTTATCTAATAAACAAAGGGTCTTCAAGTTCCTTATATGGTGGCATTCCAAAAGAGCCATGGACATGTAAAAAGGTAAACTACTCATTTTTGAATACTTTCAGTTGTGAATCCTTTGTTCACATCAATAATGAAAATAGAACAAATCTTGAGGCAAAATCAAAGAACTGTACCTTTATTGGATATGGTGTAAATGATTTTGGTTATTGCTTATATGATTATGAAAAACACAAAATGATTAGGAGCATAGATGTCATATTCAATTAAAAGGTCTTGTATAAGGATTAGATGCATGGAAATAAAAAGGAAAAGAAAAGGAAATCAGAATGATCAACAACCACAACAACAACAACTGACACCTGAAACACCTGAAACTGGAGTTAGAAGATCTACTAGAATAAGTAAACACTCTGAATGATACTCTCCTTCATGATATTATGTATTGTTGACTGATTTTGGTGAACTGGAAAGTTATGAAGAAGCAATGCAGGTAGAAACCAGGAAAAAGTGGGAGCAAGCCATGGAAGAAGAGATGGACTTCTTGATGCAGAATTAGACTTGTGACTTAGTCAAGTTTCCCGTTGGTAAAAAAAATTGCACAATAAATAGGTTTACAGGTTAAAGGAATAAGATGGAGGTAAATAGAGGTATAAGGTTAGACCTATGGTGAAAGGATTTTCACAAAAGAAAGGTATATACTTAGACGAATTTTTTTCTCTCGTTGTTAAAATGACTTTAATCAAAACTATTTTAAATCTAGTCGCAACAACAAATTTACACCTTAAGAATTTGGATGTAAAGACAACCTTTATCCATGGGGATTTGGAGGAAGGAATATATATGCGACAACCACAAGGGTATGAGTTCAAAGGAAAGAAGAAATCAATGTGTAAATTGAAGAAGAGGTTGTATGGCTTAAAACTGGCTCTGAGGTATTGGTATATAAAATTTGATAAGTTTAAGTATAAACAAGGTTATGGCCCCATTTAGAAACTTTTTGCAATACATAAATTCCCATAGAGTTGTGGATTGCTGGAATAATGCAGGTCCAAATGAAGAGTGGAGGAAATAGAAAATGGAGGATGAATGGCAAGGCTTAGAAGCTATACCAGAGTGTAATTCATTAAAGGACATGCTAAAGGAAGGACATCTCCTGTTCTCAAAGGCCAGACAAACACTTGTGGGGATATAAACCGATAGGGATGTTCAATATTAAAGAAGCCTATTCCATTGTCACAGATCACTAGTCCATGCCTGGGGATCCCATATGATGCAGGATATGGACTTCCAAATTTTGGTCGAAGGTTTCTCACTTCCTGTGGCTTCTATGTGGGAAGCATCTTCTTACTTGGGATAATATGCTCAAGAGGGGGTTTATTGGACCTTCCAAATTTCCACTTTGTCTACAAGAAGAAGATAGCATGAAACACCTTATGAAAACATGTAAGAGAGATAAAACTCTTTGGCATTGGGTTTGGAGCACATTTGGACACTCGGATCTGTAACACCCCCTCCTCCCAGGTCTACCCAACCAACCGACCGACTGGGGTAAACATGCGACGACAAAGGTCACTATAAGGGATTCAACCTTGTTGGTGACCTTTAGGAAGTGGAATCAACGGAACATATCAAACAACCCATCCACATCAACAACAACACCCTTAGGAGACATGTCAACCACTTAAACATCCTGTCCCTAAGTTCCACAGATGTTTTAAGCCTTTTAAACCCTGGTCTCTTTCATGTTATAGGCATGAAAACATCCATAATGAATGAATTGGGGATCTCATACAATAACCAATCCAAGAACAATCAAGGGAATCTAAAGGTTAAACCACCTCCACCCTCATCAAAACATGATCATACCAAAATCGATGCTCTTGATCACAACCAAAACAAACTTGGAATTCCATCTGGAACCCATCACTATCCTTGAGGATTTTTCCATCTCCTTGTCTCTCAGGCTTTACCGCAATCCAATCTCAGATCACTAGGCCCTAAACCAAGGCCAGTCTCTTAGAATTTACCAGAATCCAAACCCATATCACTAGGCCCTAAACCAAGACTTCTCCCTCAGGCTTTACTTTGTATCCCACCAAAACTGGTCAAGGGATTCCTAGGACTTTGGGATGAAACTTAAGACCACTTCCGCCCTGGATTCTGAAATCCATTTGGCAACCCAAAGCTCAAAAATGAGATAAACATCCCAACATACCATGGCATATAGAAAAAGGCAAGGCTAGGCTGAAAACCACTATCATAACCCGACAAAACCATGCCATCGACAAAAAGAGAACCATACACCAACATGCAAAGCCATACATGTCCAAACCAGCTAGGAAATCACACATGCAAAAGGTTACCTGCAAGTATTCCTGTTGAAGCTATTTGATCCTGCTTTCCTTCCTTGATCCTTGCTTTCTTTCCTTTCCCTTTGCTTTCTTTTCCTTCCTTCCTCCAAAGTTAGAGTGCTCCAAGAAAAATCTAATTGACCAAGAGTGAGAGAGAGAGAATAATGAGAGAGCTCCAAACTTGAACTAACAAAATGTTAGAAAAATCTTGCCCACTGGTCCTTAGAAGCCTTTTTATTAATGAGGCCTTTATTTTCTTCATTTTCCTCCACACATGCAACCTGTGACTTTTCACCTTAGTTTTCTCCTAATTTTCTTTATTTTCATAGATATGCCAAAAACGACTTTTTTCCTTTTAATGCCTTTGCCTTAGCCTTTTCCAATTTTCCTCAACCAAAACAAAAATTCAGTGATGCCCACTAAGATATCTCTTCCCAACATTCAATTTGGAATATGTGTCCCTTAACTGTGGTCTTATTTTGCCTTTATTAACTCTTATTACATGAAATTTTCACTAGGACTATTACAGAACCCTCCCCCTTGGGGAACACTATCCTTGCTGTTAAACCACACTATGACCTCAACAAAACCGTTGAAAAGCAAACATACTACCCATGGAGCTTTATAACTTAGTTCGTTGCAGTATTTACAATGAAAGAACTGCTCAAAAGAAAAACATCATGGCAACATGACAAGATAACAACCATAATAACATGACACCCATATCGCTTACTGGAGCTTTATAACTTAGCTCATGGTAGTATTTACATCCACATACATATATATACATATACCAGAACATTTTCAAAACATATGCCAAACATATATCAACATCAAACCAAAACTAATTTGCCTCAACCCGTAAACAATGAAGGATACAGGGCCCGCATTTGATTCACCATTTCCCATGTAGCTTCTTCAAGCCCAAAGTGTTTACACTGCACTTTAACTTGCTCCATGGCTCTATTCTTGAGCATGAGATGCTTTTGTTACAATATGCACTAAGGTTCCAGCTGGAACTCTCCTTCTTTCTCCACCTACAATACAAACCAATCAATAACATGATCAACATCCTTTATATACTTCTTAAGCAATGGAATATGGAAAACATCACAGACTTTCACTATTGGAGGAAGTACAAGTCAATATGCCATTGGTCCAATCCTTTCAAGGATCTCTAAAGGGATGCAATACTGTGGTGCCAACTTGGCACATGAACTAATCCTCAAAGATATTTTCTTGGGCTTGATGCACAAATACACATGCTCCCCAACCTGAAAATCCTTGAATACCCTGTGTTGATCCACATAAATATTCTATCTACCTATGCTGCCTTTAGATTCTTCTTTATAACCTGCTTTTCCTGCTCCATATCTACTAACATATCTGGTCCAATAAGTACCCTATTCACTGGATCACTCCAGCTAATGGGAGTGTTACAACTCCATCCATACAATGCCTTGAAAGGACTCATCCTCAATGACTCCCGATAACCATTGTTGTATGCGAACTCAACCATTGGAAGATACTCCTCCCATTTCCTCTGCTAGTGCATCACGTACATCCTCAGCATATCCTCCAAGATCATATTGACCCTCACTGTTTATCCATCTGTCTACAGATGATAAGCTGTACTAAAGGTCAAATCTATACCCAAACCTACAAATAGCTCCTTCTAGAACTTGGAAGTGAACTTCACATCCTCATGAGACACAATCTTCTTCAGAACACCATGCAATCTCACTATCTCTCTAATGAACACCTATGATACCTCACTAGATGAATATGTAGTATTAACTAGAAAGAAGTGAGCTACCTTGATCAACATGTCAACCACGACCATAATAGAATCATGTTGCCTCACTGTCCTCGGAATACTTGTAATGAAATCCATGGAAATGACCTCCCATTTCCATTCTGGAATCACTATAGGTTGTAGTAAAACACCTCAGTGCTTACATTTCGTCTTTACCTGCCGACAATCTAAACATCTAGCCACGAAATCTACCACTTCCTTCTTTGGATTCGGCCAATAGTATAACTTCTTCACCATCGTCAACATCTCCTTATATCTTGTATGACCTGAGTATGGCTTGGCATGAAACTCCCTCAAGATAAGCTTCTTGAGCTCACTGCAATTCGGAACATAGATCTTATCTCTAAAACTCACCAAACCATCTGTTGTGAGATGATAGTCTGCATCCCGATCACCTTTACCTGTACCTGTACCTGTGCTCTGCTGTAACCTATGAATAATCTCCATGTATTTGTCATCCCGTTGTCCTTCCTGCAAGATCCTATCCTATAACTCTGTCCCATAAGAGCTCATAGCTTCTATATGATTTACCTATGCCTTCTTGCTAAGAGCATCTGCAACTTGGTTCTTCTTCCCTTTGATGTATCTGATCTCGAGGTTGAACTCACTAAGGATAGCCAACCATCTAGCTTACCTAGCATTTAGATTTGGCTGGTCAAACAAATACCTCAACCCACTGTGATCACTCATCAATGTAATCTTGCTACCTAGAAGATAGTGTCTCCACATCTTCAATCCATGTCTGATCGTTGTTAGCTCAAGATCATGTGTCGGATAGTTCTGCTCGTGCTCACTCAGTTTCTGTGACTCATAGCACACTACCTGTCATTCTTGCATGATAAATCCACCAAGTCCTCTCTTGCAAACATTTGTACACACTACAAACTCCTTTTCCAGATCCACAATCTTTAGCACCAATGCATGTGTCAACAACTACTTAAGCTGCACAAAACTAGCTTCACACTCCTTTGTCCATTCGAACTTCTTACGTTTCCTCTGCAATGATGTGATAGGATATGAAATTCTTAAGAATTTCCTAATGAAACTCCAGTAGTAACTTGCTAATCCCATAAATGATCTCACCTTATACACATTCTTAAGAGCTGGCCACTCCATGATGGCCCTTATCTTTTATGGATCTACTACTATGCCTTCATTGGAAACAACATGTCCCAAGTACTGCACCTCTATCTGAAAGAAACTGCACTTGCTAAGTTTAGCATACAACTGATTCTCTCTTGGCAATCTCAACACTACTGCTAAATGCTCGATGTGTTCTTCTCATTCTTAGAATATACCAGTATGTCATCAATGAATACAATAACAAACTTGTCTAGATAAGGACGCAACACACTATTCATAAAACACATAAATGTAGCTGGAGCATTAGTTAAACCGAATGGAACAACAACAAACTCATAATTCCCATACCTGGTCCTGAACGCAGTTTTGAAGATATGCTCTTCCTTGATGCGTACTTGATGGTATCCCGATGTCAAGTGTATCTTAGAGAAAATTTCTTCTCCCTTCAACTAATCAAACAAATCATCAATCCTCGGCAAAGGGTACATGTTCTTGATCGTTACTTTGTTCAACTGCCTGTAGTCAATGCACAATCTAAGAGTACCATCTTTCTTCTTCACAAACAACATTGGTGCACCCCAAGGTGATACACTTGGCCTAATGTAATCCTTGTCAAGCATCTCCTTTAACTACAACTTCAACTCTACCAACTTAGGTGTGCTCATCTAGTAAGGTATCTTCAATGTTGGAGTTGCCCTTGGTACCAACTCAACATAAAAGTCTACCTCCCTATGAGGTGGTAACTCTGTAATGTCCTCAGGAAATACATCCCGAAACTACTGCAAAATTGGGTACCTGCTTAATACATGAACATCCTCAACCTCCTTAGCCTTGTCACTAGAAATGTGTACTGCAAACATCACACAACCTTTTATGCAACTACGCTTAGCCTACATTGTGGTAACCATCCTCACTGATGTAGGATTCTTCTTCTTCTTCAAATTTCTCTTTTCCCCACTATCATCCACACACTCAGTGGCCTTGTCGAAGCAATCCACTTTGTCCTGTGAAGGTATATCCAATCCATACCCAAAAGCATACTATATGATCCCAATGGAAATACATTCAAGTGTGCTGCTATAGGCATACCATTTAACTCAAATGTGCAATCTCTTAGCCAATGGTGAACTCGCTTCTTTGTACCTGTAGCCAATTGTACCAACCAGGATTCTGCATGCACTTATTTTCTCAAACCACACTTATCCACCAGCTCAGGATTAATATAACTAAAGTTAGATCCAAGATCAATCAAAATAGAAACAACTTGATCACAAAGCTTACTGTCCATCTCAATGATCAGCGCCTGATGATCCGCCTGCCTATTGTCCATAACTGCATAGATATGAGGAATGCTATGACTAACATCACCAACTATATGCACCTCTTGAGCACTGTAGATCTGGGGTCTACTACCACTTTGATACTGCGGACAATCCCTCTTACAATGATCCTTACCACATATCCAGCACTACAATGGTTCCTATCCACTGCCTCTAGCTTGCTGCTCTCCATGTCCCTTCTCAACTGTATTGAACCTCTTGTAAGGAATTGCATTTTCTTTCTCACTTCCATCTTGACGTCTTCCTCTCTTTGGTGGTCATTTTCCCTTAGTTTTCTCATTTCTTTTCAAGTCATGCTTAGGCTCAACTTTGTGCTTCAACTGCTAATAACAATGCTTCAACTTTCATATGGCCCCCTCCAACGATCTAGGCTCATTGAACTCAATCCAGCCTGTATATGCTACTGGTAGTCCACTGATGAATCTTTGAACCTTGGCCTTCTCTTCCCTGAGGTAAGGCGCATATCTCAACAACTCCAAAAACCTGCTAGTATACTCATCATCTGTCATAGAACCCATCCACAACTCATAAAACTGCTTAGCTCTGTCATCATAATACCTCTTTGACAAGTACTTCTTCCTTAAGAGTCTTTCAAATGCATGCTAAGTCAAGTATTCCTCATGTATACCTTTTACATTCTTCACATCTTCCCACCAAATATATGCTTTGCCTTTGAGACTGAAAGTGGCTATCTTTTCTTTCATGTTTTATGAATAATCATGCAATCAAAAGAATTCTTCATACCAAGCAACCACACCTCTGCATCTTGTGATTTCTTCATATTTCCATCAAATGTAGGTGGCTTTGCCTTCTTAAACTCATCTGGAAAGTATCCCCTAGCACTCCTCCTGTAAGGATGATAACGATGATGATCATGATGCCTGCCAGAGCTAGAATTGGAATAATACCTGTGTCGATCATGTCTCCTATCTGGAGTGTCCAACAACCTTCCATCTCTGATCGTGTCAGATCTATCCGACCTGTGTCTACTAGGAGACTTATTGTCATATGCCCCATTAGTTCTATCCTCTTGTCCATGGCTGATCGGAAGTGGTCTCTGTCAACCACACAACTACTTTGCGGATAAATCTCAACAATTGATTTGTGTATATCACTATGAATATTCTAAAATATTCCATAGAAATTAAATCTATATCATCCATTTAATAATTATTAATAATTAAATTAAAAATTAAAAACCCTATTCCAAAATAAACACATCTAATTATTAAATATTTAATAATTAAAACAACATAAAAAACCAATATTACATAAATACAATACAAATGTTCCATATTCAAATGCTAACTCGAATCACTGTGATGTTAATAAGAAACTCTATAGTATCGTGACATAAAAAGCATGGGAAGCATGATTTTGACACAAATGAGATGCAAAAGTGATTTTTTTTTAACTCTAACCTACCCTGGAAGACAATGCACCCATTTGCATCATTTGAACTTCAATTTACTCTATTAAAACAAATGCAATGGGAAATGACACTAATAATAGTGCTACAATCATGTATTGTAGTGGCAAAGCCACAAATTCATAGGTAAGTTCGGATAATATTAAATTTCATAATTAATTAACTAAATTTGTGTTTTTATATTAAAAAAAATTATTGGTAAAACTTGAAAAGAAAATATCCATCTCTAGTAGGTTCTTTTGGAATATTGTAATTGGGAAGACTAATAGATCAATTTGTTTGAAAATATTATAATTCGAAAGGCTAATGGATCAATTTGTTTGAAATATATGTATTTTTATTTTTCCTGATTTATATTGATGATGTAGAGTTGAGTGATGACTTTCAAAATTAAAATAATATTTTTTTCATAATTATGGAAATATGTAGAATTGAGACTATTATTAATATTTGGAAATGTGATTAATTTAGAGATGGAAATTTAAGAGATTGTAATTATATTTCTAATTTAGTAAGAGAAAGAGATATCTTGGTTATCTTTTCATTTGAAAATAAATTCAATAAAAAAAGTCCACTAATATATAATGTGATGTAATAGTTGAAAAACACTTTGATGCAAGAGCGTATTGATTCCTCAAATTATATATATGTAACTAGTTAAATAATGTGATGAGATATTTATTTAAATATGTCAATGTATTCAACGATGCATTCTTTTTCAAGACTACTTAATATATATTTTATTTGCCTCATGTATTCATTTTGTCATAATAACTCATTTGTGCTAAGTAAAAATCAAGGGTAGAAAAAATCCCAAGACACAATAATGAAAATTGTTGATAGAATATCATGAAACCATTCTTGAGAACATTCCACTGACATATTTTATATGAACGGAAAAAAATGCTCACTAAACATTAAATTGTTTGGAGGTTGAACACCAATTTATTATACTTCCCACTTTTTAGCACTAGGTTACAAAATTCAATTCAATTTTAAAAATAGATTTGAGTTGTTCATAATCATTGATTTCAACTTGGAAAACATATCACATCAAGACATTTGTTTTAGTTTATATTATTGAATTATTAAATTCTATGTACACAACCTCACTAATTAGTTCAAATATTTACTATGTTTAATTTTGATACTTATCATTATTTAACCATTTTGTCTTACCTATAATAGGTGGTACATGAACTAAAACTAAATTTTGTGTCAGTATGACTTACTTCATATATTATTATTAGTCCCTATGTCAAGGCATCAATTACTATTGGAAAAAGGTTTTCATTTTTCAAATATTTTCACACATAAATAAAAATCTTTAATCTAAAATCTTAATCCCATATTCAATGAAACACTTTTTCTAGACTTATCAAACAATTATAACACTTTTGTTTAACCAACCAAAAATTTTGAGTTCTTATTTGGCCTCTTATAGAAGCACAAATCCACATATATTAGATTAAAGCATAACTTGTATTGATTAATAAAATTTCACAACTAAAGTAAACGGCTAGATCTAAATCTAGCATTACTTCCCAAACATTAAATGTTTACTCGGTTAGAGCATGTATAGTCCATAATCGATAACCCGCTCTTGATCCATTTGAGGAGTGAAAGCATAGATGGATATGCTCTTTTCCACTTTACATTCATTGGACTCCTCGTCACGCGAAAGAAGTTTCCCATCAATTTCGTGCTCCTTAACCGACTCAAAAGTGTTCCGCATATTCCCTGAGGAACCACGTCACCAAATCAGATTCACCAATCAAATTATTTTCACCTTTGCGCCTATATTTTTATCTTGGCTTGTTGTACAACGCATAAATCTTTAAAAAGACAACGCTGTTTGAAAGCGAACACGTGTACTACTAAGCATAAATTCTTGAGAACTCAACGCGGTTTCTCTCTCTATATATATGTTGCCCCGCAGCTAACACTCTTATCCTCATCAGTGAGTACAGATATTCTACTATCCTAATACTGTAGAAGCACCTTTATGCGTCCTGCGTTCAAACCCTCTAGGCTTCACACTTCCCCGTTTTAAAGACTTGGAGCTTCTCACGCACTTCCAGAGTTCGACTCCGGAATACCAGAGCAACAACCCGACATGGCTAAACCCTCGCAAAACCAGAACGCCCAAAACAGACGCCAAAATCGCTCACTGAAGTCGCGGCAGTTTAAGGGAATTCGAATGAGAAAATGGGGGAAATGGGTGTCGGAAATACGAATGCCCAATTGCACGGGCAGAATTTGGCTCGGCTCCTACGACACACCGGAAAAGGCTGCGCGCGCCTATGATTTTGCGGCGTATTGCCTGAGAGGATCAAAAGCCAAACTCAATTTTCCCCTGTCTCCGCCGGAAATCCCGTGCGCCTCTTCTTTATCGCCGCCGCAAATTCAAGTCTCTGCCGCCAAATTTGCCGCAGAAGAATTGCAGCTGCCTTCTGAAGCAGCATTTTCATCGTCCTGTTCGGAAACGGAATCGGAATGCAGCAATGACAGCCCGAGATTTTGGGATTGGGTACTTCTTGAATGTCTAGAGAGCGGCAAGTCTCCGAACTTAAATGAATTCCCGCCGTTGGATGAGTCCATGGAGTACTTTGGGGTGAATTTGTAGCTGACGGAAGGCGATTCATTTTCAAATTCTTTTCGGCGCATGAGAGAGCCGAGGTTTAACAGTTGTTTGAGACATTTATGACATTTGTGGATGAATGCTCCTCACATTGAGGACATTAGCTGCCCACTCAAAATGAGGGTCACATCTTCATTATTATTTATCTGTACACAATCAAATTTAAATAAAAAATATGGAAACAAAATGATGAATTACAATGCATTTTGAGTTACATTTGGTATGATCTTTTGGTTAGGGCCCTAAATTAGTCCAAACTCACATGATTGATTAGAGCAAATTTAAGGATATGAAGAAGATATCTCCTTTTTTTCATCAGAAAAAACACTTTCAATTAATTGATAAAGAGAAAGTGCATTGGTCAAAGAATAAAACTTCTCACTGTCATCTATATAAAAACTAACATACTTTTACCATCACTGCTGTAAAAAGATACATCGAGCTAATTAATCAAACTAACAGTGCTGTACCTGGATACAGAGATACATTAATTATCTGATTCTCTCTTCAAAAGATTTTCTCAGCAGCTCCTCATCTGCAGAATTCAAGCAGATTTTCAGTTATATTACTACACTTATACCGCAGGGATATCTTTGCAACAAACCTAGCATTACAAGGAGAGAGATGAACACTGAAACTGATATTTAAAATGGGAATAAATAATGAAATTAATATTTGGAATTGATTTGGATTTTGACAGTGGCCAAGATAGAAAGAAGAGACAGTGGTTTGAAACCTCAATCTTATCTCTAGTACCAACAACTGTCACGTACAAGCATCTCTGTCACTAACTAACTAATCCATCTCTGTCACTAAAAATTGCTCACATTGCTATCATTCGAAATTATATCACATTGTTATCAGTGCAACCTCTTGAATCAATATAAAAAAGCTTAAAGTGTATCTAAGTGTGAAAGTTTAGCATCTTAATTCGAATCACTCAAACTATACCCTTGATAGACCAATCTATCTATCTTTTAGCAAACACATGATTGTGTGTAAATAAATTTTAATTTATAACTATTATTTATATTTCGTAGATTTGCATATAAAATATTATTATTTATAAGTATATGTTTATTATATAAATTTAAAACAGAATTTTAAAGTATAATAGTTACAAATATGAATCATCATCACTTAAATTTCTTTGAATGAAATATATATATCATAAATTTCTTGCTAAAAAAATTGTTTATAAATTTTATTAATAAAAGAAAAATTACAATATAAAAATTTGAATTGAATAAACTTATTTTGTTGTTATTATTATTAGTTTTTATTTTATATTATTGTTTTAATTGAATCCAAATTATGTTTTATTATTATTATTATGTTTTGATATAATGCTTCATTATAACATCTCATCTAATCCACCATTCCAACATCTCTCATGGTTTCAAATACAAGTCATGTTTCAACAACCCTCAAAACAACATGGCACATATTGAATATAACATTTACAATAATATTTGTTGAAGTTTATAAATTGAGCACTTGAAATGCCTTTAGTTTTAGTTATGTAATATGTGTTGAGGCTGACAAAAGTGTTGTTGAGCATGTATTATGGATTCTTCTATCGTCTCGTGGTCACTTTTGGTATGCATAACAACCTCGCTAGGAAATTTGTATAACATATAGTAATTTCAGTTCCCTCCTTTGCATCATCTTTGTAGAATAAAGCATCTCTAAACTTCTGTGATATAAATCCATTGATATTTTGTGCTTCTTCTTGGGCATCTGTGGTAGTCCCATTGTTGGGATCTTTATCTCTATGGGAAGCCATTGATTAATTTAAATGGTAGCATTCTTGCATCCAAAATTTGATTGGGTTAACTAGCATGGTGAAGAAGCAAGGATAAAGAACTATTTTCCCAACCCTTACAAGGTTTCATCCATGAAATCTTGCATTCTTGTGTTTCAATTGATAGACATGACTCTTAGTTACCCACTATACTTTATTGTATAACTTGTGACATCAATGTTGACTTTTGTGAACGCATAAAAGAAAATCTCGTGACTTTTTGGAGAAAAGCAAAGATGTTCCAACGAAGTTGTATGGCTCCATTGATTATCCCCAGACGGCTTTCATTCCAATTAGTTTAGTGAAACACCCAAGGATCCTTGAAATGGGATGTTTGAAAAGAATGTATTCAAGTAACCATTATCAAATTTATTGTCTAGGTAGATCTGGTGGAAATGGTGTTGATATAAGTGATGGAGGATGAGAATTTAAAAGTTCACATTAAGGAAGGATACATTCCAACCCAAAAATTCATAGTTAGATAGAAATTGAAAAGGAAAATCTTGGATTTTGACTGGCACTAGGATTCCATGGATTATTTTTAGAAACGCTTACCTTGTCTAAAATAAGGGAAACTTCCATTTATTGGATTCCCAAAATATTGGAATGGGTTGCCTCAACTGACATCCTTGCATGGGATTCTAGAATTTCTAGAAGGGCATGGACCAAACCAACATCCTAGAAGAGTGGAACATATTACTCCCATGATCATGAAATATAGAAAAGATGATGCTACCAATTGGACCACTGAATCATGGAAAAGTTATATTGAGAGCGGGAGCGAGGAGGGGGAGGGCTGAATCAATATTATACAATTTTTAGTAGTCTTTAGGATATTTAATTTATTATCTAAAAAACCACACAACAACACCATGAATCAAATAATACACACATAGATAAGGATACACAGGAATTTACGTGGATACCCATACGAGAGCAAACAAAAAAACTTATGTCTAAATATTATTGTAGGAACCAACCTACTATTATATTCAATTTACTAGCACAAACCAAAAGGATACACCTTGTAACACCTCCTCCCACATTTAGCCACTTTTAAAAGCTCTCCAAGGTAAATGCGAGCTAAGAGTTATATGAAATGACATGACTTCCAATTTCTAGTTGTGGAAGTGGGGCCTGCAATTGGAAACTTACTGATACCACTCGGGAACACAAAATAACCCAAAATTTAACCAACAACCTCTTATGATTAGATCTTGAGCTGGAACTTCTTTTTACAAATTTTCCCTCCCAACCACACCCTTAAAACACTATGGTTGCAGTTGTAAGGCTTCAACCACACCCAAAAGCCTTATTGCATATGTGTGTTTGAGTCATGGTAGAGTCTTCACTATTTGAAGAGTCAAATCAATATTGACTTTACAAAAGCCTTGCCCTGAGTACTGGATATTGTCGAACCCAGATCCATTTTTGGACATTATTTGGAAATATGTCAATGTGTTTGAGTTATGGTAAAGTCTTGACTATTGGAAGAGGCAAATCAATATTGACTTTCCCAAAAACCTGCCCGGAGTACCGGATCCGAACTCCAACTCCAATCTGTGATAAATATTTAAAAAATTGAACCTAAGCAACACTCTCATTGTTCACTTTTCTAACCAAATGGATTCTTGTACTTGCAATGTGATAGCAATGACGACCAAGTCTAAAGGGCAAGGTATATATATGCTAAGAAACCTAAAAAATAAACTGTCTTCACTAAGTATTTGAATAATTTTTTAAGATAATTAAATTAAAATATAAAAAGCATTAACAAAAAAACATAATATATGGTTGGTTTAAAAGATTTTTAATTAATATTTTTATTTTTAAATTAATGATAATTTTAATGTGTTTAATAGCATCTTCTACATTTCCAGAGGTGAAATTATGCTAATGTTTTTTATTTTTTGTTTAATTATAATTGAAATTATACTATGGGGAAAAATTTGCATTTAGGAGTACAATATTACATCATAGATATAAAAGTTTTAGAATTCAAGTTAATGACTATCGTATTCATTTCAATATTTCCTCATATGGTCCTGTGATCTTTGCCAAAAAGGCCTACCACGAATAATTGTCGGTCGCCAAGATCACATACAGTGCTTTCGAGCTATCATTCATGATGGCTAAATGTGATCCATGCCATTGAAAGTACATGACCTACTGTCTCAAGTATCGAGGGGATGTTGTGCCCAAGGATGTGAATGCGAAAGTGGCTACCATTAAGACGAAGACGACCATTCAGTTCGTGGATTGGTGTTCCATCGGGTTCAAGTGCGGTATCAATTACTAACCCTCCACTGTGGTTCCTAGTGGGGACCTTGCCAACGTCCAGAGGGACATTTATATGATTTCCAACTCGACCAATGTACCAGAGGTATTCTCTCGTATTGATCACAAGTTTGATCTCATGTACGCAAAGTGTTCCTTCATGCACTAGTATGTGGGTGAGGGTATGGAGGAAGGAGATTTATCTGAGGCCCATGAGGACTTGGTTGCTCTGGAGAAGGACTATGAAGAGGTCGGAGCAAAGTTTGCCAAGGGCAACGAGGATGAGGGCAAACAGTAAATGTCTAAATGGTTTTATCTAAACCAAATATTTGGCACTTTCTCTTTTAAGATGACTACGAAGAACACAATTGTATCTTTTTCCTTCTTTATCAGATTATATGTAATCTTCTACAATATACAATATTCTAATGTGACTTTTCCTTGATGTTTGAAAGGTTCAACGATCACATATAGATTCATGTCTTTCAGTGAGCTTGGAGACATTTTATGGGTAGTGGGTTAATACTTTAGATGCAAGTAGTTGTTTTTTTAAATGATAACATCAAAATTTTAGTGAGAAGTAGGATATAAAGTTTTTGATATATTATAAATTAATGTTTTAAGAGTCTTGGTTGGTTTTAAAAGTTTTAGAGGTGACCACCAGGACCTATGGTAATGTTTCTCTTCATTAACCTACATGTTATATCTTGGATATAAATATGTATATAAGATCTTGACATAGTGATATGATTGGAAAAAATGATTTACCTAGGAATGGTGTTTTGATCAACATTTCCCAGAAAGGAATCAACACAAGTGTGAGACTATTACAAGCCTGAACACATTTCCTCTCCTCCATCCTCCACCCTTTAGGTTGTTATCTTTCCTTTGCTACAACATTTTTGAAGTAGCATCATAAGCATGTTCTATTCCTTTGGTGTATCTTTGCACTTTTAGGGGCATTTGCTAGTGATATTCTTCCATTTGGACTACTTCCATTGAAGAAAAAACAACATTCAAATCAAGTACTAACAAATCAACATTACTTACAAAAATTTCTAGTGGATGGGGAACTCTATGGGTCTTGAGTCGAGTTGTGTTAAAGGTTCTTTGTCTATCCTTGGAGGCAATTTATCTCATCTTATGCCCGCAGGGTTGTACTCACCAATCCACCATGATGGCCATAGTTGAAGTCAACCCAGTTGTTAATTGATTATATCTTAATTGTAACTGAAGCATTGTGTCTTGAAGCTCTTTAATTTTTTGCTCCAACATGGGATGATTATTTTGCATAAACATGTTTCCTCTACCATTCAGACTTTAAATTCATAATGCTTCACATAATTGTCCACGAAATGAATGAAACTCAATAGAAAACCTTTTCTCTAGTAACGATTTTTCACTACTTGTTATCCTTTGTTTCCCTGTGGCATATTGAATTATGGTTCCTATCTTCTTTGAAATTTTTCCATTTTCACGTGGACCATAATGTAGGGAAAAAAACTAGGGGGGTGGGGGTGAATCAGTTTTTAAAACTCACTAAAACCTTTTATTTTCTTGCTCATATTTCTGTACACGACTTTATTGAAAGAAACCTGCATATGTAGGCGACTATTATGCAGAAAACCAATGTATATCCACCTAACTTACTTTTTAGTTAATTCATCGTCTGTTTAACTTAAACCAATGTATCAGTACTTCAATATGCATTAATTAAATGGTAACCATGTGTAGTAAGAACAGAATAATCATCATACATAAGCAACACATCAACACACATGAACACTAAGATTTTTAGGTGGAAACCCAATATGGGAAAAAACCACCGCTGTTGTTGTCTTTGTCTTCATCTTTTATTATAATGAAAAAATTATTACAATCTTGTACTGGCGCAAACTTATATCAGCATGCAAGCACCCACCTGCAGAAGGCTAAAACCTTCTCTCGTTCTCCAACACCCAATGGAAGGGAGCTCCAACGCCCTGATCTCATTTACCAACACCCACTCGAAGGGAGCTCCAACACCCTGATCTCGTTTATCGACACCCACTGGAAGGGAGCTCCAACCCCCTAATCTGATTTACCAGCTACCACTGGAAGGAAGCTTCAACTTCCTCACTAAAGGCTCCAACCCTCAACACTTTCGTGGATCACGTTTCATAAATTTTCACACTGGATCCACTTGCAACAAAACATTACAACTTGTAAGCCACGTTTCATCAAATTTTAAGACTGGACCCACTACCATCATTTAAGCCCAGTACAAAATATCAAAACTGAAACTGATCACTGCAACAAATCAATGATTGAACCAATTGAATCAACTAATCATTGAACTAACTGAGGCCCAAATCAATCAAATTATTCTCAAACAACCAAAGAAGTTAGATCACTGTAACCATAATACCAACCAACATATTGTTCATCACGGAAACTAGATTTTGTTACTACAAACCCTAATCAACCATATGTCAAAATATATACGCTATTGTTCTTAAACATATCCACAAATGTACACACTTTCCATGAAGCATACTTGCGTATAGATCTCAAAACATTGAACCCTGAAATTGAATCATTGTCATACTGAAATAAACACCGAGTCACACACATAACCATTGAATCATTCTGAATAATCGTAGAACCATCACTGATCTTCAATCACATACAACTAGTAGCATCATCACTCTTCAACTTACCAACCCTCAATCAATTAATCTTCAAACATCACTATTAAGCTCAATCATCAAGTAAGACTTCATTGATAGACAAGAAAAACAAGGTAAGGCTGAGTAGACTGATCACACATCTTCTTTAGAAAAACCCTAACTTATATATGCGCTTTCCACAAAACATTTCCATGTGCATACTTTCTTTTTATGAATCAAACCCGGGTACAGATCTGAATAGATATGCGACTTACCAGAATTAAACTTGCGTGTGCACATGCCTTTCAGGCTATCAAACTCGTGTACATATATGCAATTATTGACACAAACCTTCGCTTTACAACGAAACTTCAGGCATACACAGAATAATCATGCACCAGACATAATATCATAGGTCAAACCAATCCATTATCAATAGAGCCATTTCAGATTTATTGGATCCTATCCATCATCAAATTCCCGGGCGTAAACGTAGTTTTTGATCACACAAATAATTAATAGCACATTACATGCACACTTGCTTCAGATCTAACTATTCATGAAATATTATCACTTGCACACACAAAACACTTAGATCTTCATCTCCTTATATAACTTAGTCCTTATCCAATACCACAAGTCAAAACCATACTTATGTCAATGGTATTCTTTGACAGGATCAAATATCTGTTGTTGGGCTCAATACTATGGGAAATACCCTTGGTATTTAGAATACCATGGTGCGGAAAATGTACGTGCATTTTCTTCTTCATACCCACATGTGTACGTGGATTTGCTTCCTAGAACTGACGTATACTTCTTCAAACTTCATCGTTATCATCCTCTGTCTTTGAACTATTATGCCTTTGACCAAACTCTCTGTCGCACGTAAACACATCCTGTTGACACCTTCATCAAGTAGGTTTCAATCAAAAGACAACTCATCAAGTAGGTTTCCATCAAGGACAACACATTAGTAATAATGCCAACAATCACCCCCTTTGGAATTGATGCCAACCACTTTGGTGTTTGGTCACCACAACTTGTAGATACCTATAAACACATCTGTAGATATACCAATCATTATACAAGCACCAAGCTTCTCTCCCCCTGTGACATCAATGGAAAATGGCTGACCAATGTTTAATGAAGGCTTCTCCCTTTGTTGACATGAGTGTTGTAAATCTGATTTGAATTGACCATGCTCCCCCTGAGCACATGCTGAATTTTATGAAAATATACAAAGAAGTACATAACTCTATGACATGACCTTTCCTATCACCAAGGACTCAAACTTACATAAGTCACCTAATCAAAGTGGGATTAAAAACTACATCATATGCCCAAAAAGATGGGATTACATGACTTGACCACAATAATCCATACATGACTGAATTTTACAATGATTACATCGTAGGTCTTTACATGAACTTTACGTCAAATGATAGAAATGGCATTTATAACAAAGACCAAAGACCAATATAGTCTTCAACAACCATGATATACTATGTAGGATATGCACTAAAAGCATCTTTTAGCAGCAACTCATCATCAATATGCAAGATAGAACAATGTAGCTTCAATATCATCAACCTATGACCAGGTATGCAACAACAACAACATAAGCGAGGATCAAGCATATCATCATAAAGTAAGGTAGGATAGTGTAGCATCATTCTTCAACATCATCAAAATATGCCATGTTCCTAAGTATCATCAAGCAGATGTAACTGTAGTATATCAATAACCATGTCTCTGTGAAAATTGTAGCAACATCATTCTCGTGGCCCACATTCGTCATACATCAAAAACTATTTTACCAATATGAAATTCAACCACTCATCCCATATAATTCATCCATGATAGCAAAATTATCATCAAATAATCATAGCATAAGATAACAAGACATTCCTCAATCATATCATCATTAGAGAGTTTTCTATCATCACAACATCTGATAAGCATCAACCATAATTAGCAACTCATGCATCATCATTCAAGATCTTCAGCAACATAAACAACATCACCATTGATAAACATCATTATGTGCCAAGAAATTCTAAAACATAACACAACAATGCACTATTATAGCAAATACTCCCCCTAAACTTCTGCCAATTGTTCACTGTTAGATCTGATCACATCAACTCATCCATCAGTTAGGATATCAAATTATCTTCATCAATCGGTTATCCATCAAGGCATAAATATTTTATAAAATCCAAAACCAATTCTAAATAGCATCAATAAACTGTAATCATCAACCACCAGAACAAGAAAACCAAATAATAATTGACTGAAGCATATCATAACCTTTTCCTAAGTCCGTCTCATTGTTTCTTCATCATACTAAAAAAAAAAGCAACTGCAACTGTTCAGATCAAAACTCGCGTATATACGCGAATCATAACCTTTTCCTATGTTCGTCTCATTGTTTCTTCATAATAACCTTTTCCTAAGTCCATCTCATATGCTTAAGTAGTGACTGAAGCATATCATAACCTTTTCCTAAGTTCGTCTCATTGTTTCTTCATCATAAAAGAAAGCAACTGTTCAGATCAAAACTCGCGTATATAAGTGAATTGTCTTTATAGGATCTGCGTACAAAAAGTGAAATACTGAAGCTTTACAACTTCAACTCCCCCTGAGCCTGTACTGTATGTACCTATTCACTATTACTACACCAGATGCGTTGTCAGTAGTATAAGCAATATGAATATCAAAACAATCATAGGAACATGTATTACTCCCCCTGAGATTATATATCACTGATCTTGAGGACCTAATAATCATCTTCTCCTCTCATGAGGTCATGTACCTCACATCGCTTCTGCAGTCATTGTTAGAATTATTCATTTAAGAATAATGGACTATAATGGGCACCATATTTTTTTACTCTTAGTCTTAATCCTCCTCCTATCTGCGAGAATTTCATTCTTCAAGCACATATAATTTGTCTCAGTTTCTATATCCTCTTTCTATGACTTTTCCAATTTCTTCATCCATAACCTTGCACTTTGTTAATGTAAAAAAAATTATATTTACTTTATCTACCATTTGACCTACACTTAGAATATTCTAATTTAGCCCTTGAACTAATAAAGCATTAGTTGCTCCTCTTTTTTTTATTAATTATGGCTTTACCCTTTCTTGGAACTTTTGTTGGAATATTAGTTCCAAGAATAACATTACCATATTATTTTTTTCTTGAGAGACTCCATCTTACTCTTATCTCTAGTCATGTGATGAGAGTATACGTTGTCTATGTACCATTCATCTTCTTCTTTAAATGAGAAAAGTGTAAGACCACACCTTATATGTTCTTCTTCTTTCTTCTGGTTATGAGAAATGTTAGTGGATCCATATTTTTTGAGAAATGTTGGTTTATAAATAAGCACCAAGTGGTTCATCAACCAAACAACAAGAACTAAGTGGTTCATTAGCTAAAGGGAAACACCTTAGTGGTTTATTCAATGAGCTTCACATTGGCCACACAGACTTAGACAAGGAGTTCAATGGTGTTAAACCCAATCATAGGGATTAGCACCCCGGGTCACAAAGTATAGGCTTAGGGTCACATAGCACAAACTCAAGGTCAGCTCCATAACTGCTTATTCATCCATGTTATGCTCGAAAGACCCATACTATCGCAAATCAATCATGAAGCCTTTCTTTCCTTCACGAGAGTAAGAGTGCCTATGCACTAGAATCAGAGAGAGAAATAATTCCCTTGCATGACCAACTAGCAAACCAAATGGAAGATATCAGAAAAAGAGAGAGTATGGTCCAATCAAAGATAAATGTGAGATCCTGAGAGAACTAGCTTTGTCTCATGACTAACCACTAAGAGTTTAATGGTGAATAGTTGTTCAAATGAAATCCAACCAAACGCTAAAGATGAAAACTCCCAAAAAAAATTTGTTTCTCTTTTGTAATCTGTACATGTATATTTCTCTACATCCCTTTGTGTGTCAGAGAGAGCCAAGTCTTGGCTCTTTTGAGTTTTCTTGAGGGCATAGTTTGTCTCTTTGGTGTTGTCTTCAAACAATTGTCTTTTCGATTTGTGAGGGGAGAAGGCGAATAGGAATTTCCCTATCCTTCTACTAGCCCAGTCTGATCTCAATGTGACTATAAGTAAACTCTTCCAACTCCATTTCGCCCCAATCGCATCACAAAAAATACATTAGGTAATGGCTTACTCATTTTGCAGGTAACTTTGGCATTAAATTTGGCTAGGTTAGGTCATGGATTTTGAAAATAGGCAAGCTATTTTCTTCCCTCAAACCAAGGATTCATAAGGTTGTCCCTCCTTCAGTTTTTTTTTTTTTTAATTAATGTTTAATTAAATATTCAAACAATCATGGTTCTCGACGTTGGTATAATAGTCATAATTAATATTACAAAAATCAGAGGTAAAATAGGGGGAGGTTAGAAACCCCACCCCTTTAAAGGAACACCATCCTCAATGTTCTATAACAGGGAAAAAAAACTAAGCTATATAGCTATACCTCTTACATCAACAACATTTTCCCATGTCCTGTAATTTATGTCCATGGCATGTCATTCATTGTCCTTAAGGCTTCCACAAGGAAAAAACTTAGCTCATTTATTTCTAGGACACACCCAATGTATTTTTTATCCTAATGAGTATGCACGTGACTCTTTGAAAACTAGTTCCTTAAAGTCACCTCTTCCTTGCAGCCACACACCTTCCAAGTTCAAGAATCCCCTTGTCTGCCTCCCCATTCCCTCGGGTGATCCATTCCTAAGAAATACTTCCTCACATAGGAGGAGTCTTTATGGAGTCTCACAACCAAGGCATCCATGTGGATTGATCTAACAACACAACATATTTCATGGTGATCAATGCATATCATAAGGTTCCATTGTCACCACAATGGCCTAGTCCCTAAGGTCTTTAGCTCCACTACGATTATGTTGCGCCACTTTGATATTACTTGTAATCAACATCATATATCATTGTTGGAAAGTTCAATAGTTCACCTATATCACTAACATCCATTTATCATAGGACTAATCAAAATAATTTTAAAATCAA
The DNA here is from genome assembly GCA_000404065.3 of Pinus taeda. Classification (NCBI taxonomy): domain Eukaryota; kingdom Viridiplantae; phylum Streptophyta; class Pinopsida; order Pinales; family Pinaceae; genus Pinus; species Pinus taeda. The sequence goes on along the minus strand of APFE030534992.1, from coordinate 6,378 downwards.
ATTATACGAAAATTTCAACAAGTAATTATTTATATCGATTTATCTTTATGGTTATTATTTACTTCCTTTGTCTCCATAGGTAACACATACAACTCATTGTATTCACTAAATAGGCCCCTTCATACTCACATCCTAGTGAGGAGGGGTATATTTCTTCACCCATAAGTTACTCACCCTTCCAAGCCCGTATATTAACCCCCATTCTGGGCAATCTACCTATCCAAGGGTTTTTCTACATGGGCCTCCATTAGCTACTCACCCTTTCGGCCCTAAGAAACCCCCATTCTAAGTAGACTACTTGTACAAGGATTTTCCCGCATGGGCCCCCATTAACTACTCATTCTTTTGGGCCTAGGAAACCCTGCTTTTGGGTATTCTACATGTCCAAGGGTTTTCCTACATGGGGTTATCGTTAGAGTCTTATAGCCAAGTGTCAATATTGCATGCTCTATTATATTTTCCATGGAGTCTTATGTCCAAGTCTCATTCTCGTGTGCACCACTGCACTTCTCATGGAGTCTTACAATCAATATTTTAGTTATGACTTGTTACCAAGAAGTAATTAGAGTGTCATGGGGCTACCATGTTACCACATTAGTATTTTTCTTGAGCTCCTTGCTCCATCATTTCACCTATGTCACAACATTTAATTCTCATGAAATGTACTCAAAATATTCAAGTCAAAAAATATTTAATTCTCCAAATGTGATTCATTCAAAATCCAAGTCTCATAAACATGAGACTTTTAATCATGTTGTTGGGCTTCATTACAGGTGGCGATATTATGTCATGGTGGCTTCTATATCACAACCAATTCTAGCATTATTATTGAAATTTGATCTTTCAATCAATCAAACAGTTGTTAGTGCTCATACATATGACCTTTTTCATTTCAAAGATTCATAATATCCTAAAGTGATATTATAATATTGCACATTTAATAATTCTATCACCTCCATTTATTTCAAATAGATTGAAATGAAACCTATTATAGCATAATATATGTACATCATACTTATTCTAAACATTTTATAATACAATCAAACTTTTATCCCACCAGCCCAAAGAGTTAGAATTGAGAGATAAATATTTTTAAATTTATGAGTAATTTAGTTATCTATTTTGTTTTGCATGCATTTTAGAATAATTCCAACATTTCCTAATGAAGGATATTTTTGTTAAACATCCCCCTTCTTGAGCATCCATACAATACATGCACTAACTTTAAAGCAAAAGATATCAATTTCAGCTTAAAGGAATTCTTACCCAATTTATTTTCTTTACCATTTTACCTTACTGCTTGCCTCACTTAGTTGGCTACCATTACAAGCATTTTCAGTCAAAACCTTTTTTAAGGAGTACAATTGGATTGCAGCATACATGTTACTACAATATTCAACTATTCTTGACATTTTCTCAACTTCACATATTAATCACATCTCTATCAATTTAGTTGCATACAAATTTGAATGAAATTTTCCTAAAAGTATTTGCATTAAATATCCCCTTTATGAATTCTAACATTGTCCTATCATTTTTAAAGTGAAATTTTAGCCTTTATTGTTTTCAAATATTTGCATGACTAGGCTCATGAGTCCAATCATATTGTATGCATACTAATAGTGGTAATTAATAGCAAAATATCATTTTTTCACACTTTCTTTATGGATATTCCACGTGATATTGAATCCTTTTAGGCAACCTCATTGCATTACCCAAAAAGTGGCAAGCACTATACCATTCACACAGTACTAATATTTATAACTGCTACTAAAAATATTCTACAATATTTTAAGGCTAAATTCTTATTATTCATCTAATAATTATTAAATCAATATGCCTGTCTATTTAGGAATAGGGCTTCCAAAATTTTGATTTAACTATAAATAATTATTAGGTGGACGGTAAGGATTTAACATCAATGAAATATTTTAGAATATTAGTAGTAATTATTAATCAATGTTTGAGATTTATTTCCAAAGTAGTTATGCTTTTTTTACCATTTTAATTAAATTGATTAATTCAAACAAATGTCATATGAACCAGTGTCATATGGAGTGATTTGTGGTTTTTTGGCCATGTGGTATTCATAAGCTATGGTGTTGGCCCATATTATTGTAACAAAGCCTATTTATAGATTAAGAATCTTCATGGTAAAGTGGAAGCAAATCTCCATGACTAAGAATCTTGTTCCATTTATTTTAATGTTTATTCTTTTAACTTATATATATTAATTCTTTTAATAATAATAATAATAACAATAAAATTATAATTAGTTAGTTTATATGATTATTTTTTTTAGAACCATCAGATGTATCGTGGACTAAGTACTATATATTTATTATGAATTGATGTTTATAGATATTTACCAGTCATTTAACTTATATAACTAAGTTAACTCATAATTAAATTAAAATTCCAAAATAAATAAACTTACTGACATAATTAATGAGAAAAGTAATAGTTTTCGTGATAGGCGTATATATATGAACTTTAGATGGAAGGAGGTTTGTTCACTTTTTTTCTTTTTTTAATTGAGGGCCTAGATTGATTCTCAACGGAATATGCTCAAAAAATGCTTAGTCTTAATGCTTATCAGTAGTTGTAGTGTATTACAGAGTTTGTTAGGTTGCATTGACTTTTAATAAATTTAAAAAATTAGATTCATGTCACGTGGCTCCAAGCCCACCAATTTCCTAGGGATTTGAGATTATTCCAATTCTAATAATTTGCTCGATGATAAGTTCCTCATTATTTTTTATAACATTTATTTATATATAAACAAATTTTATTTAGAAAAATGGTCATGTTGACAGTGTTGGACCCGCCAACATTAGGGGATCTCCCCAGTATGAAGTCTCAACTAGACCTCACACCATTTGGTGTAGGTGTCCCATCCGGTACGATGGCCCAGTTGCCATTATCTTAAATATATGCATTATCTCTTTCTTGTCAGCACATGAGAGTGGCATGCTTTGTCTTTGAACAACAAGGTTCGCGTGCCTAGTGAGTGCTAGTGTTACTTGTGTCAATGTTCTTTCAAAGTAGAGAGAGAGGGTGGGAGTGAGTCTCAGGTCGAATGGGAGGAAATCGCAACTTTATCAAAGACACACAACACAATAAGATATGCACAGCTTCCGAAAGAGAAGTCCACACAGATGTGGCAATCACAACACACAAAGGAAGATAGCACGTACAACACCCAACGGGTAGTCCGCGCGAGTGTGATGGTCGTTATAGCAGGTTTTGTAAAAGGTTATGTCTGATGTCTAAGAGGTAGCCAACATGGGCAAGATATCATTAACAACTTATACAACACATTTTTATAAAGGTATGTATTAGAATAGTTGAATGAGTTCAATTGTTTAACACGGGTTAAAGAAACATGTATTACAAGTGTTCAAGATTAAATATTACAAACAATTACCACACATGTGAGATAACATGCTGGCCTATGAGCAAGCTTTTGAATTAATAGAAAGTGCCAAGACACATCGATACACCATACATCACTAACCCCGTGGGTGGGGCATTGGAGCCACTACTCGCTCCTCAAAGAAAATATTACAAACTCTCAAGGCTATGTGGAAGGAGCCAAGGTGAAAATTCCTATGCATGTACAAATGAGGGGGTATTTATAGCCACCAGTGAAACTAGCCCTTGTGACTGTTCGACTTCCCTCACGACTTTTTGACTTTCATGACTTTCCATATTACATGACTCTTCAGATTACGAGTGGGTTTCTTTTACTTCCACTTTACATTACATTCATTGACAACAGTATGACCCATAGTAGTGATGTGTTTGACATGACTCATGACACGACTCGACATGATAGTGCTCGTATGTTCATGCTGCTGCTACTGTGCATGTCAAGCTGCAGTGCTATTGAGTGATGGATGTCTTCTTGGTGTATTTCCGCTTCGCCTCCGCATGGCAAGGTGTGCAAAGTTCTTGATGGTTATTGGGTTTGCTTGACGTTGCATGTGCACATTGCTTCTTTGTTTGTACTTTGGCATGCTTTACATGTTTGCCCGTTTGCAAAAATATGTCCTCGCATGTTTTTTCGTTTGTCCGTTCACGAAACTGTCTCTTCACATGTTTCGTTGTTCGTGAAAATATCTCTTCACATGTTTCGTCCATTCGCAAAACTGTCTCTTCACATGTTTCGCTCGTTTGCGAACACACCCATTTGTATGTATTCTCCTTATTCATCCCATTCGTCATCGCGTCATGTTTTTTCATGTACTTGTATTTGCGATCACTCATGACGAGACAACGTCAAATCCATAAAACTCCTAGTCTACCTTGATGCACGATCGTTCGCTTTTGGATGCAGGTGACTGGGAAAGAGGACAAGGCTATGAAACTGCGTGACGCAAGTTTCGAGCTAGGATGTGAGCTCCGGGGAATGCTGGTGAAAATTGCGCAGAGGTCACTGGGAGACTGAGATGGATAATCTGGATCAACAATGACTGTCCGTAGGATCTAGCTTAGTTAGAGGGCAGATCTACACAATTTATGGGGTGAAGCAGTTTCTGCACCAAAGGGCCTTGGCAAAAAAAACTGTACAATTCCTAGAGGGAGAAGGTTGCAGGCTTTAGGAGGCTTGGCAACAAAAGTTTCACAATTCTTGGAGGGAGTTGGCAGTCAACGTAGATTGAAATGGCTTGTTGGACACTTCTATGTTGTTCTGGGTGACAATTAGTCGAGTCAATTGCAAGGTGGAGGTCCGGTTGTTAGAGGGTGATCTAGTTGTCAAAACTTCAAAAAAATGACTAAGTGTGTGAACGAGTAAATTTTTGCATACACGAACATTGTGACCACACACTCAACATAACTTGACGACAAGACACCTCAAATCATCAAGGAAACCTATTCTCAACATGATCCGGACTTAAACATGAATGCAATAGATTACAGAGATGTGATAACCATAAATACAGAGATGCAGCGGAAATAATACTTCATTTCATTACTGTAAAATACTGAAATATGCTTACAACTAGAAATGGAAATAAACCAGCTAGGGCGATGGTAGCTTATCTCTGAGAAGAGATTGCAGTACATGCCTCTGAACTTGTTTACAATGAGGCTCGAAGCCTATTTATTGTTGAGGACAATGGAAAACCCTTCAATCCCAAAACCTAACCCTAGAAGATGAAACACCAAATTGTGGGCCCCGTTTGGGTAAATTGGTACATCAATTTCCCGGGGTCGTAACTTTGGCATACGATCTTCGTTTGACGTGTACAATAGCTCGTTAGAAAGATCTATCCGAGAAATACCACTTTGGGAAGAGCAACATTAGTCTATGGACCCATGTTGCCCCCAGATTTCCCAAAAAACGTCGTTTAGGGCCTCAAAATGGCTTCAGAAATTCAGGACCCGAAAAACTGCTAAAAATAGTAAACTGTGCTATAGTTTAGGAAACTAAAAAAACTAAAAGAGACAATTGTGGGGGTCCAAATGGGATAGGTGGGTGGCCACCAACATCCACCTGGATCATTCCTCCCCCCTTAGGAAGCAATGTTCCCTATTGCGTTGAGTTCCTCCATCTGCTGAACTTGTCCTGCAATCTCTGATGTGTCCTGTAATGGTGGGAAGCATGGTCGACGACGGTCCACATTAAACACTTGGTGCAAGCGAAGGAATGGATGAATGATTTGCTCAAAAGCATTGTTCCCCATAGCCTTGGTACTGCTGTAAGGACCTTGTCGGAGTGGTCTGAGCTTCTGATGGGTTCTGGTAAGGCGTTCTTTCTGTCGATGCAACCAGACTTTGTTGCCCACCTGAAACTTGTGTGGTACCCCTATGAGTGAGTAGAAGTTGTTCCTGTGTTCTGTCATGACCGTATCCCTTTGCTGCTACTGCTGTGTGGAGGAACCCTTCGCGGGGGTCATCGATGTAGCAACGATCTTCCCCTTACTTTGGGAGCAAACCAGACATAAAATAAATTTCCTAGTCTGTGAGATGAGCTTGCTGCCTTTCTTAGCAATGATCAAAGAGGTGGCGGTAGGTGGGGCTACCTCTGGTATCCTGTATAATGAATTGTCCAAAGAAATAATGACAACACGAGGCCTTGACTCATACACAGCATGTTGCCTCCACAAGTATGGTTGGCCTAATAATACATCACAAACATCCAGAGGTGTAACATCACACGATACCTCGTCTGTGAAAGGCTTGATGCTGTAAGGAAGGCGACACTGCTGGCGAACTTTGAGATCTCGTCCTTCATGAAGCCACCCAATACTATATGGTTGAGGGTGTGGTGTAGTTGGTAGGCCCAACCGCTTCACGACCTCTGCTGAAATGAGGTTCTTTTGGCTGCCACTGTTGACAATGAATTGCAGTGGCGAACCCTTCACCCACATC
>APFE030534957.1:0-19075 GCA_000404065.3 Pinus taeda | reverse complement strand
GGGGAGGGGGGAGAGAGAGAGGAGAAACGATAAGATAAGATAAAATAAAAGATGCGTTAACCAAATACAAAATGTATATTCAAATGTATAAATCCCACTAAAGTAAATCCACTTGCAGCACCTGCCTTGTCCAACCAGAGGGAGCGTGCATATATTCTCTACCAGTAACAAGGTTGTCTACAAAATTTCCTCTGGAAACACTTGTTTCCACATTCCAAACTCAATGTCGTAAATTGTCAACCATCCCATAAATTATTACGCCATAAGGCGTTTCCCTCTGAAACCCATCCCCCTGTTTGCCTACCTATCATCCTTGGACACCGTAGGATTAGATGTTAGACGATTACGAAAACTTAAACCGTCGATCAATTCCTCTGAACCGTTTAGCTCCCATTTACTTTGAAGTGCGATCAATCTCCTTGGAAGTGTTATCACATTCCATTGATCATCATTCTGGTGGGATATGCAGAGTTGTCCCCTGCCTCCTCCTTTCGATCCTTTCATCGTTACTTCCATAGCCTCTGCTTTACTTCACAAATTTAACATCATCGATGTTGCGATGGCTGCAGATCCCTGAATGACTATCACTTCTCTGCCTATGCATTCTTCTCTCCGGCTGAGACGGAGCTTTACCAGACTCTCATTAACTCTGGAATTCGTCTGCAGGGTTTCAACACATGGTATGGTGGTGGATATATTTGGAAATAACCAATTTGTATGGGTGGAAATAATTTCGTTGGAAGACTACCATCGATCTGGAAGACTCAGGATTTCGAATCAGCAGGTTATGGCAATATAGTGTTCATTTGTTATATCTCTTGATTTTGTGTATCAATCTATTATAGGTCTTGATTCTGAATTATGTGTATTAATCTATTATATGTCTTGATTCTGTGTATTAAGATGAAAAAATTGAGGATATCGTGAATTATCTTCTGGAAAAAAGAAGAGGGTTCAATTAAAATGTCTGGAGGCCTTATCATTTGCAGGTGAGGTTGCAGCGTTTTGTTTTGACTTTACTCATTTTTTTAAAGGTTAGAATCAAGAGATATAACAGATGAACATAGTAGTACCATAATTTGAATTATGTGCTGGAAATATTACAGATGAACACAATATTACTATAATCTGAATTATGTGTTGGAAAAAGGAGGGTTAAATGATTTCTTCATTGAAATGTCTGGAGGCCTTATCATTTGCAGGCCGCGTTGTAGCGTTTTGCTTTTCAGGTATCCGGCCTTTGATTTTCTCCATTTACCTCTTCTTTTGAATATGTCAACAACTTTTCAATTTATTTTTGAAATTTCATTTTAACCGTGTCATCATCACTGCAAGTGCTTCAACATGCTTCCAGACTGCAGCCTGTTGGACTGGTTACTAGACCTTCTTTGCCTGGGTCCACCTGCGAGAATAAAGCTCTTATGTCTGTCCAGCGTCTATGTTATTTTCTTTGAATGAATCATATGGTTACATTTTGTATGAATGGCACTTCCTTTTGATTTGTTGGGAATTTCATATCTGCATCAGATGGCCAACAAGATTATAATATTATTCCATTTATTTCTTGATGGCTCTTGTTAATTTGGATTCAATGGAATTGGACATTTGTATGTCTTAGTTATCATAGTACCAATGTAGATTATAATTGACATTAGTCTGCTTTGATGGCTCTTGTTACAGTTAATCTGGATTCAATGGAATTGGACATTTGTATGGCTCAGTTATCATAGTACCGAGCTTGATCACAATTGACATTAATCTGCTTTGAGCTTTGGATGCCACTGTGCATATTTTGACTATGCAGCCAGCAGAGAATTCAACCAGAAAAAGGTCAACCTGCTTATAAATCCTGAGCCAGCATAACTTGTTAGGGTTCCAGAGTTCTTCTTCTGAGGGAAAGATAATTTATCAGTTAATAAATTTTTAGAAAGAGTATCAGAATTTTCCATCAGTACTACTTTTGTAGAACCTTGGATAGCAATCGCCAAAAGTGTTGATATTAGTGGCAGAGTCAAAAACAATATGGAATCATTGAATATGATATGAAATGAATGAGAGTTGTCACTCATGAACGAAGCTGCACGTGAAAGCATTTCATATACCCACAGGATGAAACTAGAGACCCACTAGCCTCTCAAAAGAAAATGATGTGAAGATGACCCAGACCTCTTTTCGAAACTGATAAGAAGAAGTGAAAGCGACCAAGCCATTGCTTGAGAACATAGAAACACCATGTGAGGAAAACTGGCATGATGTTGTCTGCCATGATAAGCAACCCAGCAATGAACAATAGTGGTCATGGAATGAGTTATGCTTAGAACTACTGTGCTGATTTGAACGGTAAGTAAATTTCCCCTCGTTAGAACAATCCTTTGACCTTCTGCAACTCGGTTATGATGCCAGAGATTAGTGCCCCAAATTCTATATATCTCAAACCCTAGAAATGTCGCTGAAAAAGCAGTCTGTATAACCAAGGAAACCAACTCTTCAATGTTTTGTGAGAGAAGAACCAGAAGCAACCATAGCAAGAGGGCCATAAACGATATCCTCATCTCCAGACTGCTCAAATCCAACCAGGATAGCCTCTTCATTGAATCCTTCAACATGTCAATAATTCTATATATAATTCAAGAACAGAAAAATTAGCATTGCAGACAAAAGTCAGGAACAAGCATATTTTAAATTAAAAAATATGACAAAGCAAAAATGTAGTCAGTTGCTCACCATCCATTCTTGTTTTATAGTCAAATTCACACTGCTTCGACAATGTAGAGCTAAACTTTGTCAGAAACCATGTCTAAGATAGAGGTCATCTGAGAACAACAATACATCATTCATTTTATTTATGTCAATATAATGGTATCTGCAAAACCTCTAGCTTTCGGATTTGCAACAAGGATAGAATTGTCCTTTGGAAAATCTGAAAAAATAAGAAACTATTGTCTAAATATAGAAAACTCACAAATAAATGCAATTAAAAAATGTTCCAGGTAAACACTTGAACTATTTATGTTGCTAGTAGGTAATAGAAAAGCAAGACAACCAAGTAGACTGACTGATAGTCGGAAATAACCATGTCTCAATGTCAAGCTATGGCCAAAGTTGTAGCAACATACATAACGTTTATTCTAATAAAAAATTAAGGATGATATATCATACTACGGCCAAAGTTGCAGCATACATAATATTTATCCAAATCAGAAATTAAGGATGATATATCGTATTTCATATCACCTTGAATCATCCATGACTAGTGCCAACACTTGAGGACATATAAATGGAAGTTTTAATTGTTCAGCACGGCTTTTCTCATGACCTGTGGCACAACTTTTCCTAGGTCCCATAGCAGGCCTACTGATCATTTATCTCCTTTCATGCTGAATCTTGTGCCAGAGGAAATACAATTGATATGCGGACCACATATTTGCAGATATAGGTTTAGAATTGTGATTGAAGACTGCTTGTAAATTGAAATTTCAGCTCAATAAGTTCTTGTACCCTTCTAAAATGTTAAATGTACTTCTACAAAACTCTCCAGTCAAAACAAAAGGGCTTATGAAATTAAAAAGTTATATAGGCATGCTTTGATATAGATCCTCTCCCCCACACCCTTTCTTTTCATAGTGAGAAAATTTGTGTGTTTTGCAGTAAAAAACTTTCAAGAACTAGATATGGTCTTTTTCTATACTATCAACTAAAACTAATAATCTTTAAATTTCGGATCGTGTGGCTTTACAGAAATCTAATTCCAAATGCATTACTGAAACCTATTGGCAAAAATTAAAGTAAATAGAAAAGACCTGGTTTGGTCTTTTGTGTGGAATTGCATTTTCAATTACAAAGTTTAAGACTTGTATTAAAGTTTCGTAACCTTGCCATGCTATATATCGGTTCAAATGAAAAAGTGTGGTTTCAGAACCATAGAGTAATTAGAACTTCTAGCGAAATTAAATAAATGACAGAAGACAACGTTTGACATTTGTTGTGGAATTACATTTACAGGCACAAAGATCAAGGCTCAAGCTTCCCAACCAAAACGGATATCTATAATCACTCTCTCTTTCAAGCTCAAACTTAAGAGCTCGCAGAGTAGTCCCAATATACTATTTCTTTTTCTTGGGAGTTGATAAATTAAAGTTAAAAAGCCCAAAATATTTGAAGAAGCGTAACAAACACTAGACACTTCAAATTTCAATGGAAGTTGTGCTATTACTTAGCGAATTTCGTTAAATCTGGCAGAAACATTGAATTATGTGCTTCAGCAGGAAAACCCAGAAAATTGTCGAGTTTTTCATTTTCCAGTTTGGAAGTGGAAAACTGAAGAAATAACGCCTAGTAAGCTTGCACTTCCAATTTGTCCATTACAAGCAGCAAGTTAAAGTTTAGCATTAGTCAACTCAAAGGAGTGAGGAGTCGAAACAAAATTACCTCGAAAGCCCGAATCCAGCAAGTCCCAAATCTATCAATTTCCAGATTCAAGGGCGATTCCGGGCCCTTCAATGAAGTATTTTTTTTTCCAATAAATTAAAGTATAAATCAATAAATAAATTATTACGTGGTAAGGCGTTTCCCTCTGAAACTAGGGTGATGGCCATAAATGATAGGGTAGAGGTCATGTTTAGCTTTTTGCCCATGTGCTAAATTTTATTGTCTCAACTATCTTTTGTATTTTGTGGTACATTTCTTGTTATATGTAGCCATATTACGCTTTATCTTTCTTTTTAGCTACATCAACCTTTGAGGCACCGTTCCAGGCCCAACTTAAGGTGTGGAGAAGGATATCCTGAATTATCTTCTAGAAAAAAGAAGAGGGTTCAATTAAAATGTCTGGAGGCCTTATCATTTGCAGGTGATGTTGCAGCGTTTTGTTTTGACTTTACTCATTTTTTTAAAGGTTAGAATCAAGAGATATAACAGATGAACACAGTATTACCATAATTTGAATTATGTGTTGGAAAAAGGAGGGTTAAATGATTTCTTCATTGAAATGTCTGGAGGCCTTATCATTTGCAGGCAGCGTTGCAGCGTTTTGCTTTTTGGGAATCCGGCCTTTGATTTGCTCCATTTACCTCTTCTTTTGAATTTGTCAACAACTTTTCAATTTATTTTTGAAATTTCATTTTAACTGTGTCATCATCACTGCAAGTGCTTCAACTTGCTTCAGACTGCAGCCTGTTGGACTGGTTACTAGACCTTCTTTGCCTGGGTCCACCTGCGAGAATAAAGCTCTTATGTCTGTCCAGGGTCTATGTTATTTTCTTTGAAGGAACCATATGGTTACATTTTGTATGAATGACACTGCCTTTTGATTTGTTGGGAATTTCAGATTTGCATTAGATGGCCAACAGGATTATAATATTATTCCATTTATTTCTTGATGGCTCTTGTTAATTTGGATTCAATGGAATTGGACATTTGTATGTCTTAGTTATCATAGTACCAAGGTAGATTACAATTGACATTAGTCTGCTTTGATGGCTCTTGTTATAGTTAATCTGGATTCAATGTAATTGGACATTTGTATGGCTCAGTTATCATAGTACCGAGCTTGATCACAATTGACATTATTCTGCATTGAGCTTTGGATGTCACTGTGCATATTTTGACTATGGGGTCATATTATTTGTTGCATATAGTTTAAGCTAGAAGTTTGGATACTACATGGTAGAAACGAGTGTTGCTGGGATTCTATCCCTATTCATTATCAGTAGAATGACTAGTTTAGGTTGCCGGCACTTCAATGTTGAGAGTACAAAATATCTGATATATTTAGGTTTTCAATTTAAATTTTTTATGATTGGGTATTGTAAGTTGCTGGTGTTATCGGTGTATGATTTGACAGGGAACTTGCAAGCTATGAAGCACATCACAAACAGGAGAAGGAGAAGGAAGAAGAGAAGTTGTTGTTAAAGAGGCAACAGGAACTTGATGCATTTGATCAACAAAACAATGGTGTTGTACCTCAATATAATGACAAAAATCACATTCGAGAAAAAAATAGTTTTCATGGGGCCAATAGTGTTAAAGTGACTTCATTTGAAACGGAGGCTCTTTGGACAATGAAAGCATTTTGGCTGCCATCAACAACTCCCGAGGCTCAAGCAAAAGTTGAGGCACCTTCACTTGATACAATCTGCCTAGAGGGTAAAGAGAAATTGAAGTTGAAGTCTCTTTTTGCAGTTATTTTTACCAAAGATCCAGATGATAAAAAATATGAGGTTTTGGGGGCCAGTTCTATTTTCCCTAGTTGCAAAGATACACTAACAAACAGGCATACACTAATGGCAATCAACACTTGTGGCCATATTTATTGCAAAAAGTGTGCAGAGAAATTTGTTAAATTAGATGGGGTTTGTTTTGTCTGCAATAGAAGCTGCAAAGAAAAGCATTTGATCACCCTGGAAAAAGGAGGTACTGGATTTTCTGGTCACGGGGACCAGTTGGATGCAACCGATTTTAAACATGTTGGAAGTGGTTCTCGCATGGGAATATTTTGGGTATCAAACTCAATTGGCATGGTTCTACTTGGCAAAATTGATGGTTTAATTCAAATGAAAATCATTTTAAGAACATACCCCTCATTATCTACTAAGATATATGGCTGGCCCAGAACAAAGGAATTTTCCAAGATCAGGTTTCTACCCTTGCAGTGCAATGCACCTCCATTTTTTAATTGCTTCCTCAAACCACCCCCTCTCTAATCCAAAGGAACATCCGCAAAGAATAAATCAGACTGTATGTTCCTTGCCTATTTTGGTGGCACCTCTCATGCACAGGATAGATGTAGGGCTGGCATTTTCATTCATGTTAATGATCATAGATCTCTCAAAACCTCTGTGGGCATTGGTATAAATTCTTAAACTCCTTTTGTGTTGGTTCAGATTTTTGGTGACTCTGAATGCAATAAATTCAATAAACAATGTGCAACGTTGTCAAATCTTATTTCAGTTCCTATTTTAGAATAAATTTCATGCTTAAAATCTGGTTTTGTTGATTTTTCTCTCAAATTTTCACAGAGAAGAACGCTGAACCGGATTTCCTTTCTAAAAAAGGTTTACAACAGGCTCTGGACGTCTGGCATATAACAGAATCAGTGAATGGGCAGGTCATCGAGAAGTATCAACCACCAAATGGTTAATGGTTGTCAGATGTGGTTTCATTTTGCTCTCACAACCACTGTTTTTAGTGGTACATGCCAATGTTAGTTGTTATATGCAGTGTTTATGTGTTTGCTGTATATGTCCTTCAGACTATGATGAACTTTAACCAATTATTTTTTGATATGAACAGGTTTTCTCCAATGCTCAGAGAGACGCATTTATATGGTATCAGACTATTTATGTGTTTTTTTGTGCTTTTTGGTATTAAGTGATGTTTTTCCACTTTTCTCAGTACGCTATGCTCTCACTTTTTACATATTACAGCAACTGTTTTTAGTGGTACATGCCAATATTCAGTTTTTACGTATTGTGGATTTAGTATTGATCATGAATTCTTGGATTCAGTCTTGATCATTAATTCTTACCGCATCTTACGTATGTAAAACTTTATCCTCTTAATAAAAAAATTCAATTTTTCCCTTGGAAAAAAGCTTTGGTTGCTTCAAATTCTTGATATAAGAGTACTTTACCTAACCTAGTCATTACAAAGCCCAGAAAATACTAGTTTTTAGCTGTTTCAAAAACTTAGTTATAAACATTACCATCATCAAAGGAGGAATTTCTCACCCAAAAAAACTCTACTCAATCTTGTTGATAATATAACGTGTACTGCATAGACAGCTCGACTAAAATTATCTCTATCTGACTACAAATTAGAAAAAGGAGGGTACACTTGGACTATCAAATTAACACTAAGGAGAGAAAAAAAATTATTGACTCGGTAATATGATTTACTAATGTAAACACACAACATCAATCAAGAGAAACACATACATTATTTAATATGTTTTTCTCTATTTGGGTATCTACTACCTATTTTATTTTTCCATACATTATTTACTATGTTTTTCTCTCTGTGGGTATCCACTACCTATTTTATTTTTCTAGGCGGTATCTGGTTCATGGTCCAGAGATCATAGATTAGATCTGATAGTCCCCAGAGACCAGATCAGTGACCACTACATGCACAAGATATTTGTACCAGCCAAATCCACCCAAAGGGACCACTTCCTGCCAAGTCAACAACATAACCTAACCTCAAGAGTGTCAAAAGAATTGAATATGTGACCTCTCAATAGCAGAGTTAACAATAATGTCTCAATAGTAGAGTTAACAATAGTGCCTAATCAACAGGGGCTAAACCAACTTAACTAACCCTCTAAATGATCTACGGCCTACTAAACTAGTTGGAACATCAAAAATTATTCCTCATAGTACCTCTTGGAACATAAAAAATTATTATTCATAGTACCTCTTCAAGACCAGATAAATATCTGCTCATACAACAAAACGTGGTAATTGACTTAACATTTATCCAAATTTGGCCAATGAAGCTTAGGTCCTAAACCAATAAATGCTTAAAATCAAAATCCCACACCATGGCTTCTGTACACAATGTATTGAGCAGTTATACTAACCTAATACTAACCTAACCAAATATATCGTGTCACAATACGAAAATAGGGATTAAAAACATAAATGCAACTCACCAAACCACCCAATCTATGATTTCATAATAAGGGTGAAAAATAAGCCTGTGTTCATTTCAAGGATCTAGGAAGAAAATTAATTAATACTATGGATATATACTACTTTGTTCTTATTTTTATTCGTCAACATCCATTTGTATTTATCATTTCATTTACTAGCATTTGCACCAGAGGTTACAAAGGAAACGCCGTAAGGCATAAATTGAAGAACACAAATACAACAAAAGAATACTTTGATAAAGAATACCAATATATTGAACGCTCAAATCAATGCCCCATTAATTGGAACCACTTAGTAGACATATCTATCAACATTAGGATTATACACAATGATCAAGAAATTTCCCATAGACAAACAACACCTTCCACAACAACCTTTTGTCACATCCACATTTTAAAAAATGCCTTGGATCGTGATTAGAATCTCCCATATTGCCTTTTTCATTATGCAGATAAATCTTCCATATTGCTTATCAAGGACTTCAAATTGAGAAAATTATTTTTCCCAATTTTGTAATGCTCACTTATTGAACTCGGACCCAATCTCATTGTTATTGGACAGTTTGAAGTCCTTGATAAGCAACTGAGATTTTTTGTTCCATTTTGCTGACTAGGCAGTAAAAGTGGTTACAACAATGCTTTCAAAAGGTTATACCCTAGGAAAGGATACTTTAGGCAAAGCCAAAGAGTTACGAGAAGTATCAAGTGATGGACATTGTTGCAGCAAAGGTGGCAGATTTTGGCAAATTCTTCGGAAAGATGTCAAAAGCAGGTTTGATTACAGCTGGGCATGCAGCTTGCAATGCAGGAACAACACCTGTCAACAATATTTATTTTGCAACAGGAGCACTAATGGTTGCTGGGGTTCTTGACAGCGCAACCAAAGATGCTACTAATTTTGGTAATAGGAATAATGCAGCAAAGAAGTAGACTTGAAGTATTATGGCACTATCAAGTTAGAACTGTAATGTAGTGGTGTTGGCCTTCAGGTTCGTCTGTCTTATAATTAAGTATGCATGTAATGTTGCTTACCTTGCCATAGTCGTTCTTGTATCAAATCAATTTTATGGTCTCTGTATATGTGTTTAAATGTCTGATCTTTCTGTAGCCCTTCACATTGAGATACACTATATATCTGTGGGCTTCAACCCCAAAATGCATGCTAGACAGCTGTTGAAACCAACTAACATCAAGAAATTGGAGACGCTTCATACTACTCAAGCGGTTGGGCAGCTTTTTGATGTTTGTTTTGGATAAATTTAGGAACTTCAAATGTTTTAAGTTCCCAATAGACGTGGACAATGACTGGATGGAAGTATGACTTAGATCTAACACAGTCATCTAAAACAAATAAACAATGTCTTCGTTCTATATTTTTATTCATTCCTTCAAAATATTTCTTAATTCTGCCGTGAATTCCCTTTACACCCCCTTCTTTTTCCTCAGACGCTTTTATCTGTCTGAACGTCGATAGCAGCAACACTTCAATGACAAATTTGGGTGATACTGTAAGCCACACAAATTGGTCGAAACTATCTCGAACATTTTGGTTGTTGAATACCTCTTGCACCAGAAGGGTTTTTCCCTGTCCTCCCATACCCACAATAGCAATCACTCTGAATCCATTTTCCAATATCCACCGACTGACCTTTTCAGTGTCTTCCTTTAATCCCACCGCTTGAAATACTAAACTTATTCCAAAATGTTTTTGTTACTTTATAGATAAGGCGTAGATTGCTTGGCTCTATGAAAATACATGTTAATCTGTTACTTGTGCTCTTTGACTGAAAAATACATGGTGACAGAAAAATGCATATTATGCTAATTGAGGAATGCTTTTCACTTGTCGAACTTATAGTATTGAATTTAACACAACAACACTTTACGACAATGAACTAACAATATTCATGATGAAAATAGCAATATGGAAGATTTATCTGCATAATGAAAAAGACAATATGGGAGATTCCAATCACGTTCCAAGGCATTTTTTAAGATGTAGATGTGACAAAAGGTTGTTGTGGAAGGTGTTGTTTGTATATGGGAAATTTCTTGATCATTGTGTATAATCATAATGTTGATAGATATGTCTACTAAGTGGTTCCAATGAATGGGGCATTGATTTGAGCATTCAATATATTTGTATTCTTTATCAAAGTATTCTTTTGTTGTATTTGTGTTCTTCAATTTATGCCTTACGGCGTTTCCTTTGCAACATCCGGTGCAAATGCTAGTTCTATTATTCGCAAAAACATCAGATGCCGCAAATTATTGAATCACATCATTGTGCCTTTTTTGCATAATTACATCTTTTCCATAATTTCTGCAACACTTTTTGTTTCCACTTCCATGAATGCCCTCTATGCAAAAAGAATGTTCCCAAATAATTTTAATACCAACAATATTTGCAACACATGAAAAACTAGGAAATGCACAACATCCAAGGAAACAAAGATTTTAATGAATTGTTCTTTTAGCGAAACAACTAAATTTTGAAAATTGTAGTTAAAGTGTTCATTTTTCTCATGGTTTAATGACTTTTGGTAGTTAATTGGTAGGGGTTGGACTTAAGGAACAAACAAAGATTGTGTTCCTTATAGATGTATTTCTGGAACAATATTTGTTGGAACATTGTTCTGCACAAAGCAATGAAAAAAAACATACAGTAATTAATATATTACATTCAAAAGTCAAAATCCTATCAAAACAAAAGATATTTCAAGCACATGTTATGTCACAAATTACAATCACCTATATTTCAATTAAATGTTTCCCGATGTGTGATCATCCGACCTCATCTCCATGCTTATGTGTTATTTTTGGTCTGTAGGATTTTAACAAAATTTACGTGCTTTCCTCTTTTGCACCTTTTATTTTGTAAGCTCTTCTTCACACCCTCTTTGTAGTATTTCTCTTAAACTTATTTCTGCTTACAAAGGAAGAACTTCAGTTTCACTTTGGCACTCATAATTTTTGGTAAACATCAAATATTCTAAAGAATTTAGATACTGAATTTTGTTTTCATTTAACAAACCTTAATTCTTTTTATTTCTTTTTACAGAACATAAGGTGGGAAGAAAAGATAAATATTTAAAACAATTCACAACAAATTCAATATCAAACTATAGAACTTTGTTCTCTCTTACTCAATAGCATATAGATTACCCCAAATTCTATCTAAAGATCATTTAGAGATAGCATATAGATTGCCCCAAATTTTATCAAAAGATCATTTAGAGACTCTACAGGATCGTTGAGTTATTTTTACATTGGCAAGGATAAGAGTGGAATAATTAGCTATAGAATTCGAATTCACTCAGTTACTAATTTTGAAACCAGTTTTATACTATCAATATAATGAGCTAAGACAACCCTACATTCTCTATCAATCTTATTGTAAGGAAAAAGAAAATAAAAAAATTAAACAAAAGAAGAATCTTATTGAAATACGAGTTACATTAATTTGTGACTTCAATGTTTGATACCCATTCTTGCATTTACATTGTTCACTGTGAAATCCACCCCATATTAGGAAGATACCTCAAATTTTGCATACATATATGGAAGGACATCTTACCACTCAGATCATTGTATGTGTGCATGCAGTGGCTTGGTATTTTTTCATGTATCTCGCCATGAAATTTGATGCAAAGATTGACACCATTACAAAATAATATGTTCATTTGCTTGATTTTCCAATCCAAACAATATGATCTAAACAATGCACAACCTATTGAGCAATACATAATGAAATTGAGCTAAGAAATACTAGACAACGTTGATGTCTTTAATATTTTAAACAACGTTGTTGTCTTGGGTATTGAAAAGTTTGATCAACCGTACTATGGCTTGGGTTTTGAATTTCTAATGTGATGTGCACTCTTCAAACACCATGATCACCACGATTTGCACACTTCATTTCAGATGAAGTCTTAGAAGGATCAAATGACCCCCATTGCCATGTTACCACAACTCTTCACACTCTGTCCCATTGAATCCATCGATTAAGCTATTAAACAAAGAATATTTGGAAAAAAATCGATCATTGCCCTTCATAAAAAAAATGAAAATCCTACAATCAGCATCCACCCATTCAATCAAAATTAAATTCAAATGAAGACCTTCAATCAACCTTTAACTTTGAGATTAGTGCACAAAAGTGGTAGAATTGATCATAGCTTTTGAGTACATGACTTCTAAAAAAATTCCATGATATCATGAAATTTTGGAGTTGGAATACACCTCTCAATATCTAGTCCAAATATATCCAATTTTATACAAAATTGAGTCATCTACAATAGTTCAAAACCTATCTTTTTGCAAATAATTGAAAACCTTTTCTCCTTGTCCCAATTGTTATTTATAATTACAAAAAGAAATGCCCAAAAAGGAGAGTTGTTGAAACAATGGTTGAGATCTTCGATTTTAGTTGGAAAGAATCCCTTTCTCTTCTTTGCTAGTGAAATCCCTTTGCTCCAAGATTTCTTTGCCTCATCGTTTCCACCAATCTCCACAACTAACCAATCAAAATAAAAATTAAAACCAATTAAAATGGAGAAAAGCTAACATTTCCAAAATTGTCAAAAAAAACTAACCGATCCAAATTTAATTTAATAATTTAATAAAACCGAATCTATGTTTTCCCTTGCTTGCTTGTGATGAGAAGATTCAAAAAATTGATCTTCTATAATGAATTTGCAACAAAAACCCACTTTGGACGAATCAAAACTCTCCAAAACAAACTCATAACATGATTTTTGGTTGCAAATTCGTAGTTGTAGATTATGTTTTTTTTTTGAGTGGTTAATGACCTAATTTAGTCATAAAACCACTCCCATATCCTTCTCGATGATATAAGATTTCCAACAAGCCCTCATGTGCTCAATTTCATTGGGTAAAATTCAAGATATCACCCTCCAAAATCTGGGTTCCAAAATTAGTGAAGTGTTCGAAAATACACAGTCTTGAGATGTTTTTTATTAAAAATATTTAAAAAAAATAAAAAATAGATTTAATATAACAAAAAATAAATATAAAAATTCAAAAGAGGATGGTTTAATGTTTTAATGGTTTCAAAGTTAAAGTAAATGAGGGGATGCATGTACATGTGAAAGAATAAAGGATGGAGTGGGTGGATGCCCATAAGTGGAGTACCAGCCCTCCACCACTCTAAGGTATTTTTGGAGTACCAGCCCTCCACCACTCTAAGGTATTTTTGATCTACCCATTAATAAATATAACCACACACACCATACCGCCACCCCCCGCCACTTTAATTATAATTTGTGTTGAATATTCTTTGTGCTCCTGCCACGTCATCCTAAAGTCTAGTGAACCCCTAGGTGGGTTTGAAAAAAATAAAATTGTAGTCCCTCCACGGAAACTGGGGGAGAATACTCTATATCGTTGTTCTTAAATAGTTAAAATTATATTTATAAAAAATTAATTTTAATTAACTTAACCAATTAAAGTTAAATAAATTTAATAAAAAATGTTACATATTGATATAAATTGTAGAAACATAATAAAATACACATTTACAAATTTTACGTCAAGGTAATGAAATTCAATCAAACTTTGACTCAGGATATTTTCCAAATTGTAAGTCATAATGCGGCAAAATTTGAACCGTTGGAAAATTGCAACACAACACATGCAATCAAGCAATTAAAATGAAAATATAAGAAAAGTTAAAATATCACAAAATTAACAAAATTAAAGCATTAAAGAATTCGTTTGACGAAGATTTACATGGAGGGTCCCCATAAAAGGTTTGAAAATTATAGGTGCTGTTGTGAAAAAAGATAACCCACGACTTCCAAATACAAATTTTGTCATGTGCTAATTGGAATTTATTTCTTTATAGGTGAAGAACCTTTTCTCCTTTGATTCAATTTGTAACATCAAGCAATGGTGCCTCAGTCGTAGAAGATATTCCCACAATACTACAAGGTATATAACACTGCTTCCGAACACATATCGTATAGTATGATGCAATCAAAGGAAGTATATATACACATGTCCATACAATAATTTTAATTCAAGGTATCACACCTCATAAGTGTATGGAACATACTTGGTCCATCCTACTTAACAAGATGTAGCTTGCCTTTATGCCTTATCGAAGTTCCATATTCAAAATTGTGATGATGTCATTAATAGAAATACCAATATGAAATATATGATACAAATAATTGGTATAGTGACCTTAGAAATCAAATTTAAAGTATATATCAAATGAATTCAAAATATTGTCCAATATTTCACAAGAGAATCGTTAAGGTAAACATCATATTTGTCCTATATAAGCTAAAAATAACCTTCAAGACGACCTCCAAAAGTGGACTTAGGTCTACCCTAAACATGGGAAAATTCAAGCTCGTATTTTCTAAGAAAAACATTAATTCTGTTTAAAAGTTCAATCCGTGTATAGTCTCTAAATTGAAACCAAGGCTTGATGCCTCTCGATGCAGCCTCCAGAGGGCTACTAAGGCCCAAACACAAGTTCAAATTTGACTCAGATAAGGCTGAGTTTGTGTCTCAAATAATAATCCTGGTCCTTGCTCTCTATACAATGATTCATAAAAAGTTCATCGAAAGCCATCCATGACTTGTCTAGGGCTACACTTTTAATGGATTCTCTTTAAATTTCCTTTGATACCATGTTGAATTTTCATGATTTCCTACAACGATAATTACTTTGTAATTATTCATTAACCAACTCATATTATATCACATTCATCATTTATCAATTATACATAGGGAATCTCAACAATAAAATAATAATTACAGTAGGATCATGAATGAGTCAGCTAAACATAAGGGACGAATTTTTACCATGAGAAAACTGTAACTAGGGAAAACAACCCAACAACTTTTCCTTAAATAAATTATGCAGTTCAACAAGAGATACAATTTGATATTTCTAGTCAAAATACAGTCAATTGACTAGTAATCAAACCTTAGTCAAACCTAGTCAAACTACCCTTTAAACAACCAAATTGCTTCCCAAAATATTTCGATCAATCTAGTTGACTAGGTTGAATTTCAACCTCCTATTCCTCCATAGAAATTCAATTTCCTTCCACACAAGTATTCACATAAAATTTTGGCCTCTTCCACATGTGTGAGGTCAAGCAAAGAGAGAATAAAATCTTGGTCAAATGCTATATCATCTTAGTCAACTTTGACCTTGTTTTCTTATGTCTCCTTTGCATAGATGAATATAAGATGTTATGTGTGTGATCTGAATTGTGTTCTTTGAGGATGAAATTGAGTGCTTTTATATAGTGAATTAATGAGCTCAAAATAGTTGTTTCCGTTGGGGTTGGACGACTTGAACAATATGGAAATTACTTCTACTTTTTGAGGTCGAAAGTCAAAATTTAATTTCTTCCTTTTGGGCTGACTTGAATACTTATTGAAGCTACAATAAAATCAACAAACTTCCCTCTTGGATGATAACCCTTTAGTCTCTTAAAACACGCCCTTATATTTTTATATCAATTCTTCCATTTTTTGGTTTTGTTCCTTAGAACACCCCTTGAAAGATGATTTTTCTCTCATCGACTCTTCTACTAATTGGCTTGATCTAAAAAATAGTAAAAAATACTTCTTTCTAGAAATAATCATTTTCTTGGCTTGGTTGGCACTTACAAACAAAAAGAATTGGATTTTCCATTATATGTGTTGATGGTGAAGGAATTTCCATCCTTGATGAGATGATACTAGTTGTCTTTTTGCATGAATATTGCATCACACATGTACATATAGGGACTTCCAAATACCACTCCACATACATCAAGTGGAACTACATCTAATTCTACTTCAACAAGAAATCAACACTAATAGAAAATTTGATTTTGCACTATTTTTTTACCTTTATCCTTGCCTCCTTGTTGACACATCTTAATCGTTATGGGCTAGGATGGTCATGAGTCTCTAGTCCCAGTTTCAATACCAAATTTATTGCTATGAAATTTTACTATGGTCTCGAGTTGAATAGAACATCAGTTTTAGCTTTCCTTGTTCATGTCTTTATATGGAAGAGAATGGTCATTTCTTTCTCTTCCTCATCCACATATGAGCTTCTTTACACTAATTACTTGAATCTATGGCCATGAGATTATTCTTCTTGGAATATTTCTTCTGGTTCTTTAGGTTTAGGTGTTGTACATATCCAATATGATAAAACTACTTTATGAGAGTATTGAAATCTTCCCACTTAATCACTAGAGGGTATCACTCTAGTCTTAAGGTTTTCGTATGGATTTCCCACCAAGTTAAGGAACGTCCCTATAATATCAAATGGTAAAATCAAATTTTAGGTCTTACATTTATGTGGTGAACTCTAAAATAAATGTCTAACATATATAATTAGTGATTTAAATTCAAAGCATTAATCTCACCTTGATATGGCTTGATGTAGACACTTTATTCCCTCTTGAACAAGAATTGTTAATGGTTCATGACACTTGAACTGGGTTGTTCCTTTTCATGTTCTTTATTAGATTTCCTCTTTGGTTCATCCATGTTACTTGACTTCCCCTCTAAACTAACCTCTAAGTTGTAACCTCCATCTTCTCTTATTCTTAACTTCTTCACTAGAGTTTCCATAAGGAGCTTCATGTTATGGATGATATCTACGACCTTCTCTTATAGCCTTGAGAAACTCTCCTCTGCCACATATTTGGAGTTATTAATAGATTCAATTACCATGCTTTATGTTTTTCTTCTTAAACCAATTTGGATCCCTTGCAACTTCCCACAAAATACCCAAAGTCACCTGCTCTTATAACAGTCTGATTCATAAATTATCATGGATATTACACTGAAAGGTTCATCACAAGAGATTTAATGAAATTATCCTTGAAATATGAAATATATAATATGCGGGCTATTTTCCTTAGAATTTTATTTTATTAAGTTACTATGTCATGCATGCACTATATAAAATGCACAAAATAAAGAATTTATACAAATACAATCTCTCTCTCCCTCCCTCTCTCTCTTTCCCTTTCCCCTTCCCCCTCTCTCCCACTCCTCCTCCACCTCCTCGTCTCCCACTCTCCCCCCCTTTCGCTCCTACTCCCCCTCTGCCTGTCGCCCTCTCCCACAGTCTCTCCCTGTCTCCCTCTCTCTCTATCTCCGACCCTACCCTTTTCTCCCCCTCTCCCTTTGTCCTCCTCTCTCTCCCTATCCTCCCCTGCTCACTCTCTCTCTCAATCTCCATCTATCTCCTATCTCCCTCCCCATCTCCCTCAATCTCCCTCAAACCCTCTCCCCTTCTCCATCTCCTTACGTCTCTCCCTTCCCCTCTCTCTCTCTCTCTCCCCCTCACCCTCTCTTGCTCTCTCCCCTTAGCCCAACCCTCTCTCGCTCTTTCTCCACCTCTCCCTCTCTCCCTTTCCCTCTCCCTCTCCCAATCCCCTTCTACTTCTCTCTCTCCATCCTCCCCTTTCTCCCTCTCTCCCTCTACCCCCCTCGCACTCGCCCCCCCACTCTCTCTCCCGTTCTCCTTCTCACCTCCTCTCCCTCTCTATGATGTCTCCCCATTTCTCTCCATCCCCCATTCTCTCTCTCTCTCCCTCTCTTTGTCCCTCCCCTCTCCTTCCCCTCCCTCTTTCACTCTCCCTCTCTCCCCCCATTTCCCTCTCTCTGCCCTTTTCTCCATCCCAGTCTCTCTCTCTTTCTCTCTCTCTCCACCCCATTTATAGCTCTCTCTCATTTCCTCCCACTACCCCTCCCCCTCTCCACTATCTCATCTCTCTCTCTCCCTCTACTCGAACCCCCCCCCCTTCTCTCTTGTCCCTTCTACCCACTCCATCCTTTCTCTTTCTCTCTCCACCTCTCTCCCTCTCGTTCACTCCATCTCTCTCCCTCTGCCTTCCTCCACCCATCTCTCTCTCTCTCTCTCTCTCTCTCTCTCTCTCTCTCTCTCTCTCAATCTCCCTCCACCTACCCCTCTCCCTCTCTCTGTCTCTCTCTCATTCCCTCCCTTTCTCTTCCCTTCCCTCTCTCCCTATCTCTCTCTCCCCCTTTATCCCTCTCTCTTCCTCTCCTCCCTCCCTCCTTTATCCTTCTATCTCTCTCTCTTTGTCACCCTCCCCCTCTACCACTCTCTTTCTCTCTCTCCATTTCCCCCTCTCTCACCCTCTCCCCCTACCCCTCTCTTGCTCTCTCCCTCTCCCGCTCTTTCTCCCCATCTCCCTCTCCCACTCTCTCCCCCCCTCTCTCTCCCAATATCCCTCCTTGTCTCCCCATATCCCTCTTCCTCTACCCATCTCTCTCCTCCTCTCTCCCCATGGCTCTGTCTCTCCCCCCTTTCTGTCTCTCTCCCTCCCACTTCCTCCCCCCTAGTCTCTCTCTCTCTCTCCCTCTCTCTCTCTCCCTCCCCCTCACCCCCTCTCCCCCTCTCTCCCACTC
>APFE030534954.1:89512-104970 GCA_000404065.3 Pinus taeda | reverse complement strand
AGATTCATTTTTTTCTAGGAAAAACAGGTTTAAAAAATTCTTAGGCTCGATATCACAAAATTGCTGATGAACAGACCTAGGTGGCAGAGTTTTACTATGCTGTTTGGAAGACATGCAATCACTAAATGTGGCATAAATTTTTCATTTCACCTCCAAATGGGATGATTCGAATTGCTTCTTAAACTAGACTTGAATATATATCTCCCATATAAAAAAGTTTTGAAAATAAGATGATTTGGTATGTCAAATATGCCGATGAACAGTCAAGGCCTAGAATTGTCACCATGCATATTTTTCGAGAAGCAGTTAGTATTTTAAGAATAACTTTTTCATATGATACCTGATTGATATGACTCAAATTTATTTGGAAACTATATTCCAAGGGTTATCTTCCCTATGAATTTCATATAAAAATGTTTCCATTAGACACCTCAAATCAAGGCTGTACTAACTCTATCTTCGACATTTCACTTGAGACCTATTTTTGATTTTGATCACATTTTTATTTGTGATGTAAATTGAAAATTTCAAAATGGAATCAAAAAATAGGTTTCAAGAGATATGTAAAAAAAACATGTTTTAAATATGATCCTATATGGTTACCCAAAATAGAATTGTTCTTACTTCATTTTTCCATGTATTCCTTCAAATGAATATTGAACAATGATTTGAAAAAATATTCATGACAATTTGAAACAAAATTATTATGGAAGTCTTATTGTGAATTCATTCTACTTGTTTATTTATTCTATTCTATCCTATTCTATTTTAGAAAAATAATTCATTCTCTCAAGTATAAGGTAATTTCCAATGCATCCATTTTCGTAACAAGATCATGAGTAAACTCACATCCAAATTTGAAAAATATACTTTAATGAATGTTTGAACATGAAAAATTATTTGACCATAGAGATTTGATGCTAAATAATTTTGAAAAATGGAGTGGTGTTTTGACCTAATGACTAGTTGAAACCAAGTTTTAAGATGATCTTTGTTTGCTTGACTCTCATTAAGTGTCATAGCATAAAACTCTTCTTGTGGTACTTGTTCAAATCTTGTATGCACAAGGGATCTTGTGATATACATGCTAGAAATTCTTCAATTTTTGGCTCTAATGTTTGATCTTCATTGCATGTGATCCATGACTCATTCACCTCCTCACAAAGATAGCCAGAAGAAAGTTATAGATTCTCTTCCTGTGGATCACTTTCATGGATGTTTTGTTGTTCTTCTATCCTTTGACATAAAGATTCATCCCTAGTGAGCATTCTAAATTGAGGACAAGGACTTAAGAATAGTTTTGTGGTGACATACCCTCCTTCTCTAAATGATTTCTTTAACATCACTTTTTTTAGATCTTGTCTTGCAAATGGATTTTGTAGTTATTTTTTATTTTATTTTTTGTTGGGGGTTTTGTTTTTGGGAATCTACTTTTAGGATCTCTATTTCTAGGCATAAAAAACATAACTAAGAGAAATTTATATTAACTATTTTTTTTTTAGTGTTTTTGTTTATCTTCTATTTGACTATGTTGATAATTTCCTCCCCGGTAGCAGCGCCAAAATGTTGAGCTAATTTATTAACACAAATTAACACAAGTATTCATTATCAATCTGGGCTTGTAAAACTTGGAGGCAAGTCCACAATGTATGGATATCACATGTAGCCAAGCTTAGAAGATAAAATTTGAAGATTTAAGGAAGTACATATTACAAATATAAACCTATTTTAACAATTTCTAATTCACTTATGTAATATGTGAGGGATGAGGCTCCTAACCTAGGAGAACTAGGTTGTCCTTCCATACAATACTACTTTCAGGAAAATAAATCCAAATCACTGACTAACAAAGTTTATGATGTAGAAGATGTAAAAGAAGAGGCTCCTAACTAAAGAGGACCAGATTATCCTTCTTCACAATTCTACTATATCATAATCACCATTGCTTCAAGCGAGAAATGCAAAAATAACTTCAAATAAGAAAAGGAGAATGAAATTCAGTTTTAGTTCAAGATCAAATAGAAGGGGAATTTAACTTAAATTCTTGTGTGTCCTTCATATGTAGATTAGAATTAAACCAATATTCATTCAACAATCATCACACATTTAAATACATCTGAAACAAGAACTAATTTATGAAAACTATGAAAATTAAACTAGTTTAACAATGAAGTGTATTTAGCTTGGAGTGAGGGCCCTCCACCCTTGCCTTGCACACTTTAGGCTGCTATCAAATGCTGAAACTTTAGTCACTCATCCACACCAATGAACAACAAAATGAAAGTAGAACAGGTTCTTCTAATTAATCTCCAATATCCAAATGTCTCAGCATAAAATTATATCAAAATTACATATCATAAGCCTTCAAAGTCTTGGCTTAAATAGAATATCATGAAACAAACTGATCTAAAGTCTCTCTAACAAGTATATCTATTCATATCCATCTATATAAGTCAAATCCATCCAATCTATCACTAGAAATATGGACAATCCCATGAAATCATAAAACTGCCATATTTCCTAGGGATTTTCTGGGTGACTAGTCATGTTTGACCAGCCTTGACCGTGCCTAATAAAGCTTGTTTTCACCGAACCAATTGGAGTTAGTTCAGTCCTAGTTCCTAAGCTTTCAATTCATGTATCCATCTCAAGCCCAAGTGTCTTGCAAATATGTCATCCACAGCTATTACAGGAATTTTTGATTCTGTCCAAAATTGCACTTGAAATTTATTTTTCATAAAAACTTCTAGAAATTTCAAAATTAAAATTAAATACCTGAATATGCATAAAATACATCAAAATGAGATGGATGTGATGGAAAATGGATGGAAAATATAAGGATTAAATAAGTTTCTTTAAGCAAAAATAGACCAAAACTGAGGCCAATAACAACTACAAAGCTTTTAACATTACAAGAAGTAGAGACAGGAATTAAGAAGTTGAAAATAGGAAAGGCAAAGGAATTGGTTGAACTTCAAGAAGAATATCTAAAGTGGGGAGTGAACATTCTTGCATCGCACATCATGGAAATACTCAACAACATTAGTCGACAAGGATTCCCAGGAGATTGGACAACCAGTCTAGTAATACCCCTTTTTAAAAGTGGAGACATTAATAATCCTTCCAACTATAAAACCATTATGATCAATCCTTTGTTTACAAAGCTCTTCAGCAGCATGGTAGAAACGCGAATCAGTAAGTGGGTGGAATTCAAAGAAAAGAGAGAAAAAGGACAAGAAGGTTTTAGGATGAAACATTCTATAGTTGATCATGGTATCACGCCGAGACACATTGTTGAAAAGGTTTGGGATGGAAAAGAAGAAGTATTTTCTTGCTTTGTTGACTTCAAAAAGGAATTTGACATGGTCCCTAGAGATAAGTTGTGGAGTAGAATGGAAGAACTTGAAATTCCTTTACATTATAGAGTTGTTGTCTATAGGCTTTATGAAGTGGTGAAAGTCAAAATTAGAACTTCAGAAGGCATTTCAGAAAGCTTTAGAAGTGATATCGGAGTCAAGCAAGGTTTCCCTTTACCCCCTACTATTTTTGGTATATATATTGATAAATTAGAAGAATAGCTAAATCTGCAAGGTGGGGATGGTGTTCAGTTGGGGGAGTTTGCGATAAATATTCTTTTATATGTTGATGACCTTGTATTGATAGCTAAATCAACCCAAGGATTGTAGATGCACATATATGCCCTTGAGCATTTTTGTGAAGCAATGGGGATGCAAGTCAATACCAACAATACCAAAATAATGATTTTCTCAAATAAAAAGAAGCAGAGCCAACATACGTTTTTCTTTGAAGGCAATAGTCTTAAAGAAGTAAATGAATACAAGTACCTCGAGATTGATTTCAACAACAAACTTATTTGGGAGCAATACAGAAAGAAGATACTTTTAGGAGGGTGGAAAGCATTATATGCTCTTTAAAATACATGTAGAGAGACAGATTTATGGGATTGGAAAACAATTAAAGTGCTTTTTGGGCTCCTAGTTTGTCTAGTTATTTTGTATGGGTGTGAATTGTGGGCTAGCAACATCCCTGTCTCAAAATGGAAGAAAAATGAAAAGAATCCAAAAATGCTTGATCATGAGCAAGTTTACAATAAAAATTCGGTTTCATATGAGATAATGTTGAGTGAAACAGGAGAAAATTCCGTCAAAGAAATTGATATGGTGCGTCTCATAAGGTATCTACCAAGAATTGAAAAAATGGGAGAAGGTATATGACCTAAAGTTATCTTCAATGAAGGAATGAGTGAAAGACATAAATCATGGATGAGGCAAAATAACAAATGGAATTTTTACCTCAACACATGTCCCACAAACACCAAGGATTTAAAGAGTTTTGTTATGGATAAGTTTCATAAGTGTATATGGGAAAAAGAGTTGGGTAGAAAGAAGAAATACTATGTTCAAGAATTCAATCCCACTTGTGATCTCCAACAAAAAGAGTACATTGGAGCTAGCATTCCATGGAGAGCAAATATTATTATTACTCAATTAAGAAATAGCTCAAATCAACTACGGTGCGAAATAGGTCGATGGAAAAGACCTAAAGAATCTTGGGAAGAACGAGTGTGTACGTTTTGCACGTCAAGGGCAGTTGAATCAGAAAAACATTTAATTTTGGAATGTGATTCTTTTAGAGAAATCAGAGACAATTAGAATAGTATGTTAACATCAGTTCCTTAGCATTGTCTTTTTAGTGAGGGGACTGTTAAAAGATTGGGTTAGCTCATCATTAATTTGAATAATAAGGGGATTGAATTGCGAAGGCAAAAAGCAGGGAAGCTAGTGGTCCCATAGACTATTTCTAGTCTCGTGGACGTTAAAATTTCATTTCATTTTTGGAAACGGAGGTGGAAACATTTGTGCTATGTAAATTAGGTTTTTCTCTATTCCCTCCATCTGTCATTTGAAGATTTTTGTTCTCGCCCCCTTGTTGAGTAAGAGGGAATTTCTCCACGACGTGTCTTCATTCTCCAATGGTATGAAAAATGTATTATTCCTAGAGGTTTTTAAACTTGTTATTTCTTTTCTATGTCACGTTTCTTCAGTAATCGTTCGATATCTAACAATAGTCTTTTTTTACCCTTTGTAGGTTGCATTTACCCTTTGTAGGTTGCAAAACTAGAAATGGAACACCTATTCACATAATTCCTGGGGAAACTTGAATGACCGTTCATTTTGACAAAACTTAATGGTAAGTATCTCAACTATTCAGTCTGTCTTGGGTTGTAAGGTTTTCTATACCACTTAATACCTCTGTAATTTTTTTTGTTACAATTATGAGCGGGGTTTATTAAAAAAGAAAGAACACTCATGGAAATAATTCACTCAAGAAAATGTTGAAAGACACATTCAAATAATATAAACATACCATCAAACTAAAACAATAATTAAATAATTGTCACACAAACAAAGAGACTGGTCTAGGGCCTATGATGTTACACAATACAGAGATTGGAATTCTACAACCATTAAAGTATGAATAAGGTTAACAATAAAAATAATGACAATCAATGATACATAAATTACAACTAAGAGTAAATAAATCAATTTTCTACATTACCTTGCTAACTAGTGATCCCTGCTAAGAAGGAGGGTCCTTCCTTCCTAGCAAGGGCTGGTACACTACACAACACATAAGCTAGTCAACAGAAAGGTATGGTGCCACGAATGATTGATATTTGCATTAATGAAACATACATGATTACAATTGTTGGTGCTCTATTTTTTCTTTGTGTGTCTATATCTATATGTTCTTGCGAGTAGAGAGAACATTTTTTTATAATTACAGATTACAAAGATAAGATCATCATGAGAATCTCTCAATTCTCATGTGATCTAAATTGAGAATACATATTAAAAATTTAATAACAATTTTCTTGGTTGGGACAAAGATATAACAACTTTCAAAATTACAATAATTTATCTATGGAAAATCCTAACTGTTTCAGTTGCGCTGGCCATGAATATCTCCTTTGGCGGTTGAACTGACTTTGACAATACTTTCCCTGATCGGTCTTCATTACTTACTAAAGGAGATTAGCGTGTCCAAAATATGTCTTGCGTGTGACAACAACATTAAGTGATTCCTTGTTCCGACCTTGGCAAAGCAAAGCTATAAAATGTAGTCCTGTAACAACATCTCAACATATCAAATACCCTAAAACAAACCACTTGTCATTTTTATGATAAAAATACACTAAAGCAATAGTTCTCATGCCAAATTACAAGCAGAATTAAATCATAAGGATGACATATAAAGGAGACATACTTAGGCTAATAATGGCTATTACAGTGATAAACTATGGTCTTAAGATTAAAAAAGGGTAAAGAAAAGATAGGAAAATGGTTGCAAGAGAATACCAATTCCACGTACCAACATCTTCCCTCAACTTAAGCATCTACATGTCCTCATGCATACTCTTTTAACTGGTTTTTGATGTGTTGAGAATGGAGTTATGAAAAATTATAAGCTCTTGTAGTATCCTCCAAATCTGCTTTGTAACCTTGGGGAAGAACCAATTCCATTTCCCACGATTTATCTATGAGATGATATGGATGCTGCTATTGATAGGTATAGATCCAAATGAAATTTGAACCTAAGTCCAAGCCAACCAGGCCCACTTCTCTTGATGCATTCTACATACTGAGAAAACTTGGAAAGTTCCTGTATGAAATTTAGAAAATAATAAGGATCCTCATCCTTCAATTCCTTCTTACAAGTATCCCATCTGAGTCTACACTCATCTAATGCATCCTGCCTCATCCCTCTGATACTTCTGAGACAACGTTCTAAAACTTTATTCCTAAATTCCATTAGTATCTTTTTGGACTCCTTTCCTTGCTGCAACAATTGTACTCCCCCTTGCAACTCTTCTATTTGTAACAATGCTTGCTTCCTTTCTTTTTGATTCCTCACGAAGTTTTGAACCTTCAAAACTAGATTCACATTGGAGCAACGACCAAAATCAGATTCACATGAAAACCAAGGAAATTTTGGCACATTTTTGATAAAATTCGACAATTTTTTTCTTTCTAAATCCAGGTTACAATTTCCAAGCTTCAATATTTTGGGTTCTAGTAGGGATTTTGGTGGTGTTGAATCCATTTTCAATATCAAAAACATGATTAAGACACTCCTACTGCCAGGATTTTTGAAAAAAATAACGTTGGATTTTGATGATTTTTGGTCGTCCGGGCAAATTTGCCACCTCAGTACAAAATGGCATTAATTTTTATTTATATTATAAATTCCTGATTCTTATGACACATATATCAATGATCTTGAAGTGGGAGTGAAGTTCAGAGTAAATGGATAGGATGCATTTGGAATTTTAGAATTTATTTCCATTACTTTCTATAATGTTGGCTTTGGTATGTTTAATTGCTATTTATTTAGAGTGTCGAGTGTAACAATTTTCACACGAGTAATGGAAACAATCGATGATTATGAAGAGAACAAAAAATTATAATGTTAAACGTAATTTGAAAATGTTATAAATTGATAGAGTATTGTTTAGTGCAAAGCAAAAATCGGTAGTAGAGGAAAGAAAGAGGTTATTTGCATTGATATGGTTAACTCACTTGCTGACATTGATGATAGCTTTGAATGGTCGAAGACATATGGCAGGTATGTGAATATGTCTATGAAAGAGAAAAACAAAGAAACAAGATTTGGAGTAGCAGCTTAGCGAAAGTTGGTTGTGTTCTAGAGGTATTTGATTTTAGAGAAATTGTTTATCTTTCAAAAAAAGAAAAGAAAGATAAACAATTTTTTTTATTTGTGCGCAAACAATTTGATTAAAAAACAAGCACAATTATGCTAGGAATGACAAAGCTTCCTATGAATCCCAAGGCATTCAAATCGCTACTCAGATTACCAGAACGAAACAAGTGTTTAAAATTGTCCGATGCAGATAACTTCCTGAAGTGAAAAGTAAGTGAGATTGACATTATTTGAGAATTAATTTCCACATCTTATGATGTTCCTTCTGATCTTTCTCTGCTAGATGTTTCTTTCTTTAGACAAACATCTAGGGACTTATGTTGGCTCTTTTCCCGTGTTATGGGATGAGAAACTACAACTGTTCCAAAATGCATTTTTTATGTGCTTTATGAGACATAAAAAAATTGTATTTTTGATTGGGCTAATGTCATTTCCAATGAATTAGCTATTCAATCAGTTAGATTATCTAAGATAAATAGATTCTTTATGATTACATATGTGATAACAACTCTTGTGTCAAGTCATGTGTTTGATGATTTACCCTGTAATTCTAATTTCAATTTTTGCTAAGAACTAATGTTGTTCAAGTATCCTATATTGTGGAGACATACAACTTCTTTAAATTTTTGTTTAATTCAAAATGTGTTTGTAAATCAAGTCTATTGCATGGTAACTGGACAAGGGCCTCCTTGAATATCTATAAACGCTGAAGTTTTCCTATTTGGTAAAGGGGACAATGAGGAAAGAGAAAGCAATATGGTAATTTCACGTGGGCTTCACTGGGTGAGAAATACCCTACCACATGCATTCATATTGGGGGATATATATTGAGGAAAAAATGACATAATATACTGGGTATATAATAGGGGGTAAAGGGTTTTTATATTTGTAGGTATAAAAAATGGAGCTCAAAGTTAATGAAAAAATATAAAGGGGTATAAAAATTGTTAACGGAAAAATGGATACCTATAATATCTAGTGAAAGTAGAGGTTTTTTTAAATTGAGAAGTTATATTGGGTTCATATTGGTAGGGGGTTAAATAATTTGATTTTTAGAGGTATTTTCCAATATGTAGTCATATTAAGGGTATTTTTTAGTATGCCATGAACACACATGATATGTCAGAGGTTCATTAAGTGAAGGCCCCGTGGGTAATTTGAACTTATGGTTTTGAATATAGGCCATTTTTATTTCCGATATTTGTTCTAGATAGGTATTTTGTTGCTGAAGTACACAAACAATATCATCATTGGCTAGTTACATTTGAACAAAAAAAAGGAAAAAAACTATTTTTTTTGCTGTTGGAAAAGTCATTGTGAAGAATACAACTCATGCTATTGATCTTGAAAATTCTTTAGATCCTTTTAACTTAGGTGAAGCTAAATTTATCGAAGGCTTTGATATAGAAAAAAATTTCATAGAAAACCTAGAGTCTATTAGGTATAGGAACTTGTTTCCAAGAACTAGAGAGAAAAGCGAGGAAAGTTACAGTGCACCGACAAAAAAACAAAAAATGCTAATAGGTGCTAAAGTGATCGTTGAAAAAGAGATCGTTGGCACAAGAGGAAGATATAAGAAAATAGCACAAATCCTACACGACAATCTCAATCTTGTATATGCAGTGCTTGTCCAACTTCATTTACTAGTCAAAAAAAGAAAAAAACTACTGGAAGTGAAAAATTAGTTCACGATGGGCTATCATATGGTGGGGACGATGAAGAGCCTCTTCATAGAGTAAATCCAGAAAGAGCTCACACGACTAAATAAGCTAGATGAAAGAGTCTACTTAAAACAAGGAGCATTGGAGAGGCTATGAACATGGAAGTTGATAGTGTTGTACTACTTGATTGGGTTAGTACTTGTTTGTAAGAAAATCAGAAAATGATGTAGAAAATTGTTGAAAAGGTCATTACTTTTGATGACCGCCTTGTCACATTGAAAAACTCAAATTATGAAAGGGGTAGTAAAAGATTGAGGATTCAAAGAGTACAGGTTTGTAATGAAAAGGTTATTGATCAATTAGAAATGAATGTTGATCTATTTGGGGTTGCAATGCTAGGCCTCATGAAATTGCATCAAGCTACTAGTGACATGCATGCAAATTTCGTTAGCCGATGAGAAGCAAAAAATATGATGTTGAAGGAAAAAATAAAAGAGCTAGAAGATGCTCTAAGCTCAGGTCATTTGTTGAAGACTCCACTATAAATATGTAGACTACCATTGGAAATTTCTACTCCCAGAACATCTCATAGAATTGATAAACTTGTTAATCTTCATAATGGAGTGAAATCATATATTATTAATAATATATATGAAATATTGCGGGTTATTGAATCTGCATGGAAATCATGTTTTGTTCTACAACATTTAAAGCAGATAACTAAGTCATCTGTCATGTTGGTCAAAAATGAGTTAGAGGGAGACAGGGAATCTGTAGACAATGACTTACTAAATTTTAGTCGCAAGCTTGATTTACTATCTGGTTTAGAAAAAGAGAAACAAAGACTCTTGAATGTTGATCAGATGAAGTAGATCAAAGTTATATGGTATGAGAAAATTAAAACATTAGAGAACACTATTTCTTAATGTGGAAGCATAGAAAATAGAAGAGCTTATGTCTATCTCAAGGCTATAGTGATTGTTCATGACAGTATGTGTATTACATATGAGTCTGGATTAATTTTGAAAAACAAGCTAATGGTTGAATTGGAGAAGCTAAAACAATCACAGGAAATAGATGTTGATGATATAACTAGTTTTACTAAAGAGTAAATTAGAAAAAGGTTAACTACTTTTTTTAATGTTAACGAAGAGTACTATACCTTGGATTTGCAATTTCAAGAATAAGCTAGAGAGATTGAAGATGAGATATTCAATGAACATTTTAAACAAGACATTATTGTCGCTTTGATGAAATAATTCATTAAAGCTAAAGTGAAGGAATTCGTTGGAGAAATTGTGATTTTGAGAGACAATTAATAGTCAAAAAATTTCAAGTTATGATTTTTCATATTGTAAGTGTTTTAATACCTTGTAACATTATTTTTTTCATTCATAGTATTTAGTTTTGAAATTTTCTAGGTGCGTTATCTTGGAATAATTTAATTCTCGTATGCAGTTTCTTGTTTTCTGTTGCAGGTGCCTTTTAGAGATTACAATCAACATGACCCAAATCCTAGTCCCCATTGGGACGAATGCATTTACCTTTGCGATTTTAGTATTAGAATTCTGATAAATGCTTTACACAACAAATTTTATTTTATGGACCATGAGGTTGTAGTCAATCCTTGTTTGAATTTTGATTAATGCATTTTCTAATTCCTAGTTTGTTTACCAATTATGTAAATAATTTTGAGATAATGTTTTGCATGGGATGTTGTATAGGCCTAAATTCTGGGATGTTGTGCAAAAAAAATTAATTGAACACGTGTTTCCGGTATTTGCTTTGAGCTTTTATATATTGGCTAACATTATGTAATTCATGATAATTAAAATGGATTTCTATTTACTTTATCCTAACACTGAAATCGTTTACCATGATTATACCAAGAATTCTTAGATAATGTTTTGCATATGAATTCGTATAGCATAAGTTCAATGAGACTGTGCTTTTGAGATTTTATATTCTATGTAATGGTTTGTAATTGATGACAATGAAAATGACCATTTAACATGATTTTTAGTTCTTAGATATCTATTCCATTTGTAACGTTTATTTTAATCCTAGATATAGTGATTAGCATTTGAATTCGAATACAATTGTTGTTATTGTAACTGTGTTGATTATTGTTCAAGGCTTCTCAAGCACAAAAACTGATTACTCTATTCCAGTTCCCTTTACAATGAAAATGAACATTTGGGAAGAGTTTTGATTAACATATATCTATTCTATTTGTAATGTTTATTTTAATCATAGTTAAAGTGATTAACATTTGAATCTGAATACAATTACAATGGTGGTAACTATGTCTATTATTGTTCAAGGCTTCTCAAGCATAAAGCATGATTATTCTGTTCCAGATCTCTTTCTTTATGAATTCATGGACACAATCGAGGGTTACAAGGATCAATATTTCATTGTGCGGAGCTTTGATTATGCAGGCCTTATAATGAAAGTTTTCATTGTACAAAGTAAGCTTCTTGCCTAAAGTGAAAGCTTTACACAATGAAACATTCACTATGACTAAGTCATATTTATTTAATAATAAATTTTATCACTTTCTAAAAGACATGAGGGACTTATGACCCAATAGATTATTTTTCTCAAGTTAAAGAAAAATCTCACAATAATAATAGTAACACATTAAACTATGGGTTCTATTTATTCTGCAAAAACTTC
The DNA here is from genome assembly GCA_000404065.3 of Pinus taeda. Classification (NCBI taxonomy): domain Eukaryota; kingdom Viridiplantae; phylum Streptophyta; class Pinopsida; order Pinales; family Pinaceae; genus Pinus; species Pinus taeda. Next base: position 92,887 of record APFE030534954.1, on the reverse strand, counting down.
ATATTTCATTTTGCAATAGTCAATGGTAAATCAATATTTGTAAGTAATTTAGTTATATACTTGTACATTTACTTTTCTTAAAGCAATTAAAAATTTAAAGAACTTGTGCTAGATGAGAAACTTGTTTCATTGTGTGTAGCCTTTCTTGTGTGGAGCTCATATTAAAGCTTACATTGTGTGAACAAAGCTTCCTCCACACAATGAAAATATCATTAAACAACTATAAACCTAAAAATCATAAATATAAATTAATTTAATTTAACTTATGATGAAATTAAATTTATTTAATAATAAATTTGATCGATTACAACAAATAATTAATAATATTATTATGAAAACAAATTCAATTATTTTTGAATGCATGCAAGGAAGCTTTCATCTAGCAAACTGAGAATCATAATTGTAGAAATTTGTTTCATTGTGCGGAGTTTTCATTATATGTAGGAATATTATCTCTATTTCAATTTGTGTTAGGATATTCTGACACGTAGGAATAGTTAAGTATAACTTGGTCTAGTATAGAGTTAGGTAAAGTGTGTTTCTTTACTATGTACATTTGTAACTTACATCCGACGTTCAAATATGTAGTGATCTGACGGTTCATTCTCTCCTCGGTATTACCGACACTTGATCCGTGGCTTGACACCCGATTGGTCCATGAGTTCTATTTAAAGCGCATGAAGGGTCATTTATAGGTTCACCGTGCATGAGAGAAGCTCATGTAAATTTTCATTCTTTTATTAATAAATTCCCTGTAGTAGCCACGTTGGCGCAGGCCGTGGACTGTTTCCCTCTCTGAGGGTTTTAACCACGTCAAAGTACTGGTGTATTGATCTGTGATCTATTTGTGAGCGGTGTCCTTTTGGTGTTCTGCCTGAGGAACTTATCCTGTAAATTCCTACATGGTATCAGAGCTATTTGAGGGCCGCGTCCGTTGTTGATCCAAATCTGAAGCCGGTAGAACTGCACGCGACTGCCATCTCCTAGATCTACTGTTTCTGACTGCTTTCGGGCCGAGAGAACTGCTCTGTTGTGTTGGGAGCATCTGTTCCAGTGAGGAACCCCTTTCGTTTCACACGAAAAGGTTTCCGGTAGCCCTAGCTGCGTCATTTTTTAGATCTGGAGGTATACAATGTTTGTTTGCAGTTTACTGTTATTTTCTCTCTGTTTATTTCGGTTTCGGTTTATTTAGCTATTTTTTTTACCGGATCTATACCTTTCATTTCTGCGTATGCTCTTTGCCCTGCGACTCTGTGCGATCTGGGCAAATCAGAAATAGAAAGGAAGAATTTTCCTCATGCGTATGCTCTTTTCCCTGCAGCTTAGTGAGAAACATTGAGGAAAATATTTAGTTTCCGGGTAAAGCTAACTTTAAGCCGTAAGGCTTGTTTTTTTTGCATGTCAGTGTTGGGTTTTGTGTTTTTGTTTTGTAGGGAGAAAAAAAGCTTTCTCAAGCAAGCACGCAATCCAAAGCATCCGTGACTAAAAGAAAACAAAGCCGCCCCCCCGCTCTCTCTCTCTCTCTCTCTATCTTTTTGTATAGCTCACTTGGTTCAAAGCTAATTTAAGAGAGTAGAGGTCTTGGGTTCAAATTTCCTTTTTGTTGAAAAAGGAGCGTTTTTTTTTCATTTCCGCACATTCCTGCACTTGCCGGCGCCTTCATCAACTTTTTTTTTAAAGGTCATAACTTCTTCATCTAGAAGCCGTTTTCAGAACCGTTTTTTTTGAACCAGCCTAATTTTTTGAGCTCTTTCCATTGGAACACTTAGTTTCAGCATATCTAGCTTCAGTTTTTGTCAAAATGGAAATTTCATGCCAAGTTATCCTTGACAGCACCAACTACTTCCAATGGTGGTCCTACATTGTGGATTTACTTAGAAGTAAAGGTCTTTATCGAATCGCCACAGGCCAAGAAACCAAGTCAAAAGGTGAAGAGAAAGCAGCCAAATGGGAAAATAGGCAAGATCAAGTACGTGGGTTGATAGGGATGTCTATCTCTCCCGATCTTAGATTCCATATTGCTGAACTTGATACTCCTGATAAAGCAATGGAGCAGCTTACTAAAGTTTTTGGAATAAAAAAATGAACTTAGAGCCCATCAGCTTGAAAATGAGTTGCTTACATTAAACCCCAATGATTTTTCTTGCATTGAAGATTTCTTGTCCAAGTTCAAGACCATTAGACTTATTTTCGAAGGTGTTAAAGTTAAGAAAGCAGACAGTGCCCTTATCTATTGCATTATTTCTAAGTTGGGACCAGCCTACTTTGTGTTTGTTTCCACCTTCCATTCTACAAGAGAAGCCTTCATTTCTCAGGACATGCCTACAAGCCCCCTTCCTTTGATGCTTTTTGTGATTCTTTAATAAGAGAACAAGAAAAACTCTTACACCTTGGTCTTCTTAATCTTGGAAATTCTTCCAAGAAAGCGTTAATCGCCCAACAACAACCAAACTCAAAGAATCCTAAGAAGTCATATCCTAAAAAGAATGGTCCTAAACCAAACAAGGGTCCTAAGCAATTTCAACCTCAAAATGAAAAATCATTTCACCAGAATGATAAGGCAAATAAAACAAAGGCAAGAAGACTGATAGACATTGCAACTTTTGTAATCGAGATGGCCACTTAGAATCTAAATGCTTTAAGAAGATGGAAGCCTTGGAAGCAACAATGAAGAAGCATAACATCCATTTGGAGCACTCTTCAAACTCATCTTCAGGAATGGCACTTTCTGCATGTGGTTGTCAAGCATCTCAGTCTGGCTATGCATTAAATATCTCTTCTTCCTCTCATTCTCATGAATGGCTCATTGATTCTGGAGCTTCTTATCACATGGCCAAAAATAAAGCCATGTTTTCTTCTTTAAATGATTGTAACACCAAATATATATATGTTGGTGATAATAGATCTCTTAGTGTTGTAGGGACTGGAACTGTTCATATAGACAATGGTCAATTTAATGATGTATTATGTGTTCCAACCTTATCCTCCAAACTTCTATCTGTTTATCAGATAACTCATTCAGGTGAAGGTAAAATCGTTGAATTTTCACCTCATGATGTTGTAATCAAGGACCTAAAGGATCCTAGACAGATTTTAGCTACTGGCATTGCTGATGATTCCACAAGGTTGTATAAGTTTCACAATTTTGGGTCATCAAATCTTCCCTCAGTATTTGTTGCTCATAATGATGAAGTGAGCCAACTTTGGCATGAGCGATTTGGTCACTTAAACTATCGCTCCCTTCAGCATCTATGTAAAGAAAATATGGTGACAGGTCTTCCTATGGTATCTTGCAGAGATGGTGTTTGTTCCGGATGTGTACTCGGAAAACATCATCGGGACAGTGTTGAAAAACGTGCCTCTTGGCACGCCTCA